>VBSM01003214.1:1634049-1702578 GCA_008086735.1 Cheirogaleus medius
CTCGGCCTCCCAGAGTGCTAGGATTACAGGCGTGAGCCACCACACCTGGCCCAATCTACAGATTTTTAATATTCCTTCTAGGACTGGTATCTGGAAGCTGGGGGTGGGCTGAGCGGGACAGAGAAGGGTGGGGCTGACATGCTACACTGAAATACATATCTCAGAGCCTTCGAGCTGTTCTCACTCTTAGGAACACTCTTCTACCCTCGTCCCTCGGTTAATTCAGTCTCCAGCTTCCTGAATTCACCACCTCACAGAGCCTTCCTCACCCCAACTAGTTGAGGTCTCTCTGCAGCTCATAGCTCCATGATTGTGGTCACAGCCCTTAACCAGTTGCATTTAAATAGTAATTTCTGAAGTGGTTTAATTAATGTTGGCTTCGCACCAGACTGTGAGCCCCATGAGGGCAGAGACTACATAAGTCTTGCATGTGGCACATGCTGGGCTCAGCCCAGCGCTGGGAACAGAGAATGTGCTCCGGAAATATCTGTTGAATAGATGCAAGGATCACAGAGGTGTCCTCCTTTTACGTGACTCCAAGACACCTAGGCCCTCAACGTTCTCCAGCACAGAAAGTCCCACTGGCCTTAGAGTCCGACCTGACACGTTGGTGGACAGTGGTGCCCCATGGGGACCTAGAGTGCCCGGCGGGGTCTCAGCAGGTTGGGCTGCAGCAGGCTTGCCTAAGGTGGGAGGCTTCCTACAGTGCCAGGGCAGCTCTCATGCAGGAGACACAGCGAGAGAGACAGATAGAGTAAGACCAGAGAGATGGAGGGAAGGGCACAGAGAGACAGAGACAGGGACAGAGACAGGCGGAGAGCAAGAGAGAGCCCAGAAGCCCAGCCAGAGTCCTCTTGCTACCCCTGCCCTGGGAGGTGGACCTGTGTGTGCTCTACGCCGTGTCAGAGCCAGCGTGTGTGTCTGCGCGCACGTGTGTGCTGCTGTGAGCTTGCGTGAGGATGGGTGTGTGTGTGCGCGCATGCATCAGCAACACGGTGTGGGCATTGCGCCCCGAGGCTCTGCCCTCACCCCACGGAGAGGGCCACGGCCCCAGACTGCAGGGGTGCTGGCAGCAGTGTCACTGTGTGCTTGTGGAGGGAGGGAGGGAGGAAGGGAGGGAGAGGCTCAGTGGAGTGTCAGTGTGTCTCAGCCTGTGTGGGGGCGGCTGTGCGGGGGCGGAGGGCTGCAGCATGCACCAGAACATGTGCGTGCCTGCCGCTCTGATGGCTCAAAGGAGAGAGAGGAGAGCCTGTCCCCTTCCCTGTCCCTTCCATCCCCTCCTTGAGATCTTGTCCCCCCGTTTTTTCATCATTTGGCCTCTGGCCCCTGCATATCATTTGGTCCCCCCTCCCAGGCCCTGCCTCTCCCTGTGGCCTTGGACAAATCCCTTCTCTCTGGGTGTTGGCTCCCAGAGGTCAAGGCAAAGACCATCTATGACATGAGCAGGCAATCTGCATGGTCTCTCCAATTCTGATATTCTGGGGGTCTGCGATGTCCCACGTGTGCCTTCCAGAGAGGGTGGCCACCTTGCTGGGGCATTTCTGGCATCTACAGAGGTATGTAGACCCCCATTTTACAGATGGTAAAGTTGAGGACACAAAGGACAAGTGATTCAGCCAGGGTGGCCCAGTAAATTAGAGGCAGAAGCACGACTGGAAAATCAGCAACAGCTCAGAATCCCTCCCCCAACACACAGGGCCACCGCTTTCTTGCCTTGCTAGTGGGAAAGAGAGAGGATGTGCCCCAGACACGGTACCATGAGTGGTCCCTCTCCGTGACCTTCTGTCTGTGTGCTGGGTGCTGGAGACAGGGGCACAGACCCCTGAGTGGGTCCCTCCACCTCCTTAAGCCACAGTCTCTTCTTCTGTAAGACGGATGAGTAAGCCCTGCCCCTCCCTTGGAGATGATCTCATGGAGGGAGAAGAGAGAGCCCTGCCGGCCCCAGAGCGCTGTGGAAAGGAGAGGGTATTAGAGGTGGAATAAACACACCACCAGGCCTCTGAGCAGTGCATCGATGCCCGGGTGCTCTCTCTCTCCAGCGTGACACTGTCCACGCTCCTATCAGCTCTGCTGGGGAAGGTGGGACGGCTAGGCACATTCTACGGATGTTAGAGTTTGGATTCCAGGGGAGCCCTTGAGCAGCCAGGACCCAGGCCCGGAGCTGCCTCTGGACCACCCCGGCACCAGAGGATCAGCCTAGCCCGGCAGGGTTCGCGATGCAAAGCCACGGAGGTGAGAAGGGGCTCCGGACTCAGGAGCCAGCCCTCTGCTCAGTGTCAACCCGGCCGGCCAAGCACAGCCCCTGCAACCCCTCCGCCCCACCCCAACACTGCCTGAGTCAATTTCAGATCCCTGTTTCTAGAGAGAAAAGAGTGGGTTGAGCTCTCTCTCCAATCTCCCTCCCTCCCTCTCCCTCTCTCAAGTAAAATCTCCTTCAGAGGCTCTTTCTGCACAGCCCAGTGATTACACAGGCTGCAGGGCAGTTCTCTGCCTTTCCAGCCTCTCCTGGGGCTGGGATCAATGCCATGGGCCGGGCAAGGCTTCTTCTCCGCTTCCTTGAACCTGATCCCTTTCCTCTGGTGCTTCCACACCCATTGGCCCCCCACCACTACCAGCATTCCTGCCTTTCTCAGAGATTCTTCTTCAGAGAAAACTGGACATACCAGGAGCTCTGGCCTGGCCACCGCAACCCACTCTGACCTCTGGAGCTCGTGTCACTGCCTCTAGCAAGATTCTGGACCCCTGGGGTCTGGGCTTTCATTCCCCTCATCCCTGGGACAGAGGAGGACTGGGGTCAAAGGAGGAGGGAGTGAGTTCAGCTCTGGGTCCCAAGAGACAGCCCTACCCCAACCTTCTAGGGGATGTGGAATCAAGTTCTCGCCTCATTGGAATTCACAGGCTTCAGTGGGATGTGCATGCAGTGGCATCAGGGTCTCCAGGAACCCTTGCCCAGGGCCCCGACTCCAGCCACAGCCTCCCAGCTGGCTGTGCCCAGGGCTGGAGAGGAGCAGCTCCTCCTGCATCCCTAGCCAGCCCTGCCTGGGCTTCTAGAAGGCCTGCTGTCACGAGCCGGACCCCACTGGGCCGGACGCCAGGAGCACTTGCCTTCCTCTGCAGTGGGCAGCCCACGTCCCCATGGAGGAGGCCCAAAGGCTCCCATGTGCCCTTTTAGGACTAACCCAGCTGCCTCTTCCAGTCATCCTGCTAGTGATCCAAGTGGGCTCTGGAACGGGGGTTCGGCTTTTGGGTGGTGACTGCAGTGTCCCACCTGGCAGGGGCCCTGGGTCATTGATTGAAGAATGTGCCCTGCAGGTGTCTTCCTTGCTTCCTCACCGAGGAGCCGTTGCGTCACTGCCAGCCCAGGGGAGATGGGGCTTGGCCAGCCCCCTTCCCCCACTGGGCAAACTCCAGACAAAAGGCAAACATCTAGCAGGTCCCGTCACCTATCTTTAGCCCTGCCAGGCTTTGAGGACAACTGTCACCCCAGCAGCAAGCTTGCATTGGAGGCCCACCGTGCGCCAGGCTCGAGGCCACGTCTCCATAGGCACCATCTCATCGAATCCTCACAGCCCTTCTTCCTCTCCAGATCACAGGTGGGGGAAAGAGGCTCCGACGCCTGCCCAATGTCACAGAGCGATGAGTGGTGAGGGACAGAGCCCATGCCCCTCCCTGCCCTGCTGGCTGCTCAGACCGAAGCTGTTGTGCAGAGCGGGAGCCCCAGCCTCCTCGGTGACATGCCCTGGCCTTTCTACGCAGACAGCAGAAGCGTGGAGCCAGGCCACCTCATCCCCTTTGCTCCAACACAAGCATCCTTAACCTGAGGCCCAGCACGGACTTCCTGCTGTCCTGCAAGCTCTTGATACCGCATGCAGCATTCTGTAGGTTTGCACATTTTTCTGGGGAATGTAGATTTACCCTTTCATCAGATTCCTGAAGGAATATGTGACCTAAAAAAAGGTTAAGAGCACTGATGGTTCTGGAAGGAAGAGGTCTGAAATTGATTAGACAAGGCCTGGCCATGTCTGCCACTCTCGGTTTTCCTGCCATGGCCACGCACCAGGGCTCCCTTTCCTCTGAAATTCTTTGTGAAGGCTCACAAAGGAGCCCTCTGCCAAGTTGCCCCCACAAAACCCAGTCTTAGTGACATCCCTCGCCTCTTGGGGCAAACCATCACTTTTATTTTCACTTCCAGCACATGAGTCACATCTCAGCTCCATTTCACTGTACTCTGTGACGCAGTCCTGCCAGAACCAGCTGTGGTCACTCCTTGCAAAGCAGCTCCTGGCGAATCAGGGAATTCTTGGGTTCCAGGTGGACACTGGAAACCAGCTGGACGGGGGTCCCTGCACAAGTATGGCGGACAGCCTCAGTTCCCCAGAGCAGCCCTGAACATTTTGTTCCTGCCCCTACCCCTAGCACAGAACACACTCAGAAAGGCAGGAAGTCTGCAGGCAAGAGTGAACACACATCTGCACATGGCTGTGTGTGCATATGGGAGCTGGAGTGTGCCTGTAGGTGTCAGGATAGCCTAGGTGTGCCCGTGTCTGTGTGTGCAGGCAGCCAACTTGTACACAGCACAGGCCCACCTCCCACACATGCACAGACACCGGCATGAGCTCACACATCCCTCCAACACCCATACTCCCACACGAGTCCGTGCGCCCAGCCTCACACATGCACGCACACACGTACACCCTCCCCTCCCGTGTGCATGACCCTGGTCCTCACACAGATGTACACTTCCAGACCTCGCAGGAACACCACTGCATCCACGTCTCGCATGTGCATCCTTACACACCCCCAGACCTCGCACACATGTGCCTCCTGATATGCATACAGACGTAACCTGACATACATGTGCACACACACTGACGCATGTCCACACCCTTGCTCCCATGCAGCCCAGCCAACGGCACTCCTTGGACACTCACACACATGCACCCTTTCAGGGCACACTTGCACCTCATCCTGGTGCACACACACAAACACTTGCACACCCTCTCAGTGCACACAAGTGTACCCCAGAGCCAGTCCTTATACAACACAATTTCCCTAAGAAGTTCTTATACACAGCAACATACATCGCCTCTCCTCAAAATGCACCCTGGTGCACACACATCCAGAACTCGCACCTGCTCACAAAGCCCCTCTCCCCTGCGCTCTTGCTGCTATAACAGGAACCCACCAGGGCATTGTCCCTCCTTTGCCCACAGGGAAAACTCTGCCTCCAAAATACACCCAACCCTTGATCCACCCCATGATCCTCCACAGACCTAGCTGGGGACATCCAGAAACCCTTCCATGACACTCCATAGCCTCCTGGGCTACCCCAAGGCTCTCCCGTCTCTCCTCATCCTCCCACCCATCTTTCTAGAGCAGTCGTCAGAGACAGGAAATGATTAGCTCTGGGCTGGGCAACTTTGCCACAGGACCAGAGCTGCTGCAACCTTGGTACCACCAGCCCCTGATGCAGCGGTGCCCCCTCCAGCTTGCCTGATTGCCCCTCCCCTCCTCCCAACACCCAGGAAGCCTCACCAGCCTCTCAGCTATTAACCCCTACTGTGCCGATGCTCTCACTCCTGGCAGGAGCTGGGAAGGGGGAGGTGGGGAGGAGACGCACTTACAGGGAGAAGTTGCCCACTCGGCACAGTCGCTGCAGGTGTCTAAAGTCAGGAAGGACTACCTGGGAGCTGGTGAATTCCCTGTCATGGAGGTAGCTAAGTGGAGGCCAGATGGCCACCTCACACGAAACTAGAGGAGGGATTCCAGCTTTGGACCCAGCTGACTGGGAAAATCCCCTTTTAACTCCGAGTTTCTAAGAATTTGTGTGCAACCAGGCTGTGTGTGTTTGTGTGCATATGTGCACTGGCATACACTGGCAACCTTTCACCCCTACACACACACACTCGCCTGGTTGGCTTGGCACATCTGTGCACCCACAAACATGCCGACACCCGACTCTGGGCACTCTGTGCACATGCCAGTGTCCCCAGACCCATGCAGCCTGCCTTCATCTGTATGCACAGGAATGCTCTCAGAGCACCGCAGGCACATGCCCCTGGCCCGAGACAACGACACCCCCTGCGCCCTCCAGGACTCCCTGAGGCGCAACTCACTTTCCTAGTTCCTCGAAGAGCTGGTACTCTTCTGTGAAGCGGGTACAGGTGATGGTTGCCATCCTGGTGCTGGGAGGGCAGGCGAGGCTCAGAGCTGGGGGACCAGGACTGAGGCACTGCTGCTCTGCTCCTGGAACTAGGGGCCACTCGCCTGCCCGTGCTGCCGAGTGCAAACAGAGAACCTGCTTGACTGACGAGCCCGGGGCTTCTGAGCAGGGCACCGTGGCTGCTCACAGCCTCGCGAGCCTTCGTCAGCATCCAGGTCCCCATGGCAACCACCTCCAAAACGCCCTGTTCCCGTTGCCCCGGTAACTGCCTCCCCAACACCTGCCTGCCTTCCACTGCGAAAACCTGCTCCCGGACGCCTGGCCCTCCCGAACACAATACTGCAGGCTTGGGTGGCCCGGGGGCGGATGGACACAGCACCCCCAGGGTGATGGGCCAAGAGAGGGGCTGGGGGAGGGGGAAGAGAACAAACTTAGTCCACAAGTGATCTTCTCTCTTCCCACCTCCCCCACCTCCAACTGTGGGGCCCTTGTAGCAGACGGGATGGGATTAAGTGGGGCAAAAAGGCAGTTGCCATGGTAACTGCCAGTGGGTGCCGCATTCCGGGATGGTCCCCAGGAAAGACAGGATGCAGTTACCCTGGCAACTTCATCTCCTCTGGAGAGACAGGTATTGCCCCGTTGCCCTGGCAACAGCTGGGTTCTAAGGTTTACAGGGAAACGATGGCTAATTTGTTGGGATGGCTCTCTCTGTGGATCACTGTAGTCTGTAACTGTCTCTCAGTTCCCCTCCGTGTTCTTTTTTTTGCCTCTGCCTCTGTCTTTCTTATTTTGCTCCTGCTCTCTCTGCTCTTCTACCACCTTGCCCACCACACTAGCACTCTAGCTTGGGGGAGAAGTGCAGAGGACACCCTAGGATTCTGGAGGGATGGCCCTGGCTGCCCACTCACCCCTGCCTCTCCCAGCTGCGATGGTTGCTCCTCTCCTGAGCCTTCTTCTGCAACCTCTCCCCCACCTCATGCCCCAGAGGGACCATGGAGATCTGGTCTCCTGGGGCTCATGTCCCAGTTTCTGCCTGTGCTTCAAGTCAAGGTAAAAGAGGCGAGAGGCGGCTGTGGAGAGGCAAGCATGGCCTGGCTTACCTGGGCAAGGCCAGTGACCGTGCACCTGCCCTGAAATCTGCATTCCCAAATTCTGTGGGCACCTTCCCTGCCAACTTCAACCCTTCAAGGCATCAGCCGTTCATAAACCCGCATGATCTCACCCCAAGGCCTGGGGGTGGGAAGAAGGAAAAGGACTGAAGTTTAAGACTAAGGATCTGAGTTTGAGTTCCAATGACATTTATTAGCTATGTGACCCTAGGCAAGTCACTGACCCTCTCTGAGCCTCCAGCTCCTTTTCTATACAACAGTGGAACAAAACTGCCCCTGCAGAGGAAGGCTGTGAAGATGGAGTAGGCTCAGAGCTGTTTTTAGTTTCTAGAAGAAGAAAAGGAAGCCTCTTTTTAGTTTCTAGAAGAAGAAAAGGAAGCTTTAAAGCAGGACCATGACCACCCCCATCATTCTAGCTTAGACTTAGAATCTCAGACCCTGTGCATCCCTGCCCCCCTCCACTCAGGAAAAAGGGTGCATTAGCTCATTTCACAGTTTGCAGGGCTGAGACCTCATGCCAGCACCTGTCCCCAATGAGCATGGGCACGATAAATGATCCAGGCATCCAAACCCTCTGGGATTCTAGCTCACCCCTTCTGAGCCTCCAAATCGCCTTACTGGTCCCCTCATTTGCTGGACATGTGGTCTGTTTGTTGGTATCCTCCAACCCCAATAAGTCCCTGACTCACCGCCCTAAGTCCAGGAGCCCCCTGGAGATATCTGGGCATCCCCGAGTTCTGCCTGTCTTCCTGGGAGTTGGCAGGGGTCGGGGAGAATGATGGGTGAGCTCTCCCATTCAGCCACTTTTCCCAGGAGGGGAAGGGAGGGAGGCAGAGGGGAAGGAGGGGAAGTGAGCAGGGAGGAGGGGGGTAATGGCTTCGCCACTAATTGCACCATTACCACCTTCAGAAAAAGGAAAAACCACTCTGTTTTGTTTCTGCGCACAATATGCTTCCTGCTCGTGCCGCCAACGTTGCAATTCAAAGGCAGAGAGGGAGGCCTCTGCTCAGGGCCCGCACAGCCAGTGGGCAGCAGGCAGGGCACAGAACACCGCCCCGAGCTACAGGCATCTGTGGGCAGGTGCATTGCCGCCCTCCTGACCCAGACCCTCTAGCCTGTCCCCAGAAGGGGGTGGCTTCCACAACCAAAAGTGCTGGAATAGCCCTCAAAGACCACTGAGGCCACCGGCCATTGCCCAGGGCAGAGGAGAGGCAGTGTTGTTTAGTAGAGTGACTCCACAACCTACAGGCTGTGTGATTTTGGATGAGTATCCTAACTTCTTGGTGCCTCAGTTTCTCCATCTGCAAAATTGGGTGAATAACATTCCCTACCTTCAGGCTGTTCTATGGGCACAATGGCTGATACACTATAAACACTCAGGACACAGGAAATTGTTATGGAGGAACTCAAAAGTCCTTTCCCCGGCACACCCCTCTCCCTGAATCATGGAAACACACATAGCCATCTTCAAGTCCCTGTCCTTGGGGGCACTGTTCTCTGAGTCCCCACTGGAGCTCAGCTCATGGTTTGGATATCACATTGTCCAGGCCTAGTTTGCAGCAATGTTTGTAGAACAAAGGACTGGGGCTAGAAGGAGGGGAGGTCACAAGGACCTGCAGTTCACTGTGTGCCAAAAGAATGATAATATGACTTTAAAAATTAACCACTGAGACAAAAAGCAAATGTGCCATGAGGCTGTGTTAATGGAAATCTAACATTCAGAACAAAGGAGGTGGTATTCTGCTTGGCTTGGTGCTGGCCTGACTGCCCTGTCTCACTCCCTGTCCCTCTCCCTGTCCCTGATGGGGACCAAGGTCGGTGGCCTATGTGGCTGCAGGGGGCAGGGTCAACCCAGCCCCACTCCACTCCTGTCCCCTCTGTCTGTTCTTCCCACCTCCATCTCTCCTTTCAACCTCCCTTTCTTCTCTCTTATTCTCTCTCTTGCCATCTTCTCTCCCTTGCATATTTTCTTCTCAGTTCTTATTTTCCCACTCCTTTTTACTTCCCTTCTTGTTTCTAACCCCCTCCCCTTCTGTCATTCTTCTCTCCCTCCCCTGGTGGCCCAGACGGTGCGTGCTACTAGGGGATGGGCAGGTCTCAGGCTGCAGGAGAGATGGCTGGGGGGGGGGGGCGAGGGAGGGAGGAAGAGGAGAAGAGAAAGGGGTCTCCCCAGCAAGTCTCTCTTACATGTGCGCCCACACCCCTCTGAACCTTCCAGAGCCTGGCTTGGGGGTGTGGGCACTGCCTTGGATGGGCACCCCCATCCTGAGTGTAACTGCCACTCTGCTGAGAAGGCACAACTGCTAATGCACTGCCTCCCCTGTGCCCGCGAGGCTGGCAGCTGTGCCCGGTGGCGGCGGGCAGCGAGGAGCCAGCCGTGCCTCTGTGGCGCTGAGAGAATGAGCCGATGATTGCATCAGGGGGATTGTTCCTGCCAAACTCCCCACTCCCCAGGGCCATGGCAGGCATGAGAGCCAGCACGTGTGCCCATCTGCAACACGCGTGCGGTGCTCAGGAGCAGGCCCGCATGCTGTGGGCTGGTGGCCAGGGGTGGCAGCTCTGGGGGTTGCTGAACACGGCCCTGACACGCCGGAATAGGGCTTGGCACGTGCACACAGGCAGCACCCCATGGAGCCGGGAGGGACGAGAGGAGACCAGGGCCAGGTTCCTGGGGGGGTGATGGCAGCCCCAGCGGCATTGTGACGGCTGACTCAAGTCCCACCTTCCGCAGCCCACACACGTGCGCACACGCACATGCCCAAGTGCCTCAGGGTCCTGCAGGGCCTGGGCAGGCACCAGAGAAAGCGTGCCAGCCGAAGGGTCCCCACGGGGCCTGTCCCACTAAGGGCAGCGAGCGTGGGGGGCAGAACGAGCGGAAAGTGGGCCAAGAGAGGAACGATCCTGCCGAGGGTCTGGGTGGAGGGCAGTGGGCTCATTCGTCGCGGTAATGCCAGGCCCGCGCAGAGGGAGGGAAGTCGGGGCAGGGAGCAGCACTGTCCCCCAGGTGTCCCACAGGAGGCACTCCTTGCAGGGCAGAGAGCCGCAGACAGCCACGGCACAGAGAACAAGGGCTGCACAGCACGACCTGTGGTCAGAGGACCCGAGTTCGAGTCCTGGGAGAGCTTGCCGCAGGTCCTTTCCCAAGTGGGGCCTCCACTTCCTCCGGAGAAAGATGGGGCCCAGAGCTCCACCCCTTGAGCCAGGTGTAGGGCTCTCTCCTGGCCCTTGGGGGAGGGCCATCATGGCTCAGGACTCCACAGGCAGGGCCCAGCTTGGACAGGCTGCCCTGGCTCTCTGCCCTGTAGCCAGCACACCTGCTGCCACCTGGTCCAGCCAAGGGAGAAACGGGGGGCCCTCGCCAGGCACCTCTGGGCTCCCTTCTCCCAGACCCATGGCCGGAGGGGCCAGGGTTGCCTCGGGTCTGCCCTCCCTGCCCTCCCCCCACCACAGGAGCTCAAGTGGTATAAGCATCCGCCCGGCAGTGCCAGTCAGCAGCCTGGCCAAGAGTCCGGAGCCGTGTGCCCTGGCTGGAGGGAACTCGAGCCACAAGAGGCAAGAGGCAAGAGGTGGGCAGGCGGGAGCCATGCTGATTGCTGGGAAGAACTGAAGCCACAGCATGCAGAGCCTCTCATGGCAGTGCCGAGACCCTCCGCCAGTCTCGAGCCTGGGCCAGGTTGCAGGCTGAAGCTTGCAGGAGCCCTGGGCTGTTTGCTGGGTGCTAGGCTGGCCAGGACTCTGAGCTAGGCAAGCTCTGGGCTGGGGCTGGGACTGGACCGAGACCTGGGCTGAGCTTCCTTCTCAGAGCACCACGAGCAGTGCCAGTCCGCTCCCCAGCTGAGAGTAGGCCTTGGGGCCTAGGGGACAGCAGAAAAGGCCATCTATGGTCCTGTACTTGTGGCCACAAACAGCAAGGGCCGCAGACAGAGAAGCAGGGGCTGGAGCTGGAGGGTGGGCCTCGGGCAGGGCTGACTCAGCAGGCACAGGAGAGGCCTCCGCACGGCGCGTGCAAGCCTGGAGCCGCAGGGAAGCCCTGGCTCTGCGCCACCCTGGAAAGGCCCAGCCCACACAGCTGGGACAAGCACCCAACAGAGCTGGAGTATCCTGAGTAATGGGCAGACTATGGACAACTCATCCCCTGGGATGTGCCGGGCCTGGGACGCTGTCCTAACGGGTGACTTCTTCAGAGCCTCCCTCCTGAACAGGTGAAAGGCTGAAGGTGGCCAGAATCCAGAGGCCTCTGCCCGTCCCAGACCCTGTCCCACCGCAGCCGGGCATCCGCATCACAGAGGCAGGGGAAGGGGCCAGGTGGGACACAGGTGGTCACCTCCACCCAGCAGCCCCAGGCCAGACCCCCACTGCTGGACTCGGGCCCCTCTGCAGTGGGGATGCAGCTCTGTAGCCAGTGCCCGAACCCCCCACCCACCCCACCCCACCCATCCTGCTCATCCACAAGCTGACGAGTCCTAACAGGCCTCCTTTGCCAGAGACAAAAATAACTATTTTCAAAATTCACAGCAGGGCTTTCGCCTACACACACTGCGCCGACTGGAACCTGAAGGGAGAGATGCAGAACGCAGTGTGCGGATGGAGGCGCGCTCTGCAGCGAGCAGGCTTCGCAACCCCCGCGCCCCTCGCCCCGCACTCGGCCGCGCCCCGCCAGACGCACACACAGGGGCACCCAGAACGGCCGAACGGGAAGGGCTGTTGCACCCTCCGCTGTGCACAGGTGGACGTTGGGGTGCAGAGAGGCTCAGGGACTTGCCTGGGGCCACACAGTGGGTCTACAGTGGGAGTCCCGTGTGTTCTGCCTCCCAGCCGGGCTGTCCACCTCCTCTGCTGCTCACTCACCAGCTGTGGGCTCCCACCTGCCCCAGGATGCACGTGCACACACCCACGCATGCTCACAGACAGCGCTGCAACTGTCACTTCCATGTCATGGCACTTTAATCAAGTTCACAGGCTCCCCCACAACCCCTGGCTCAGCCAGTCTTCCACAGCACCATGCGGGAGGCAGAGCCAAGGCCAGCAGCCCCATTTGCAAGTGGGGACATCAAGGCCCAGCGGAGAAGGACTGCCCCCAAGCTCAAAGGAGAACCCAGGTGTCCTGAGTATTACTTTGGGGGCTCTTTTCACAGATGTCTCCACCACCTTGGATACTGCAGCAGCCAAGGGCCAAGCCAATTGCTCTAGGTGTTGGGTGGCAGGGCAGGAAGAAAACCTTGGTACCACCACCCCAATACCAGTCTGGCCTAGGCCATGTGAAGACCCAGGGAGGTGAACCTCGACCTCTGCACCTCCGCCCTCAGCGCTCAGGGGATCCTTTCCTGGAGCAGCCAGACTGCCACGCTTCGGCTGGGGTCCGGATGGGGCTGCCTCCATGTGGCCCCTCACCCAGACAGCACCACAGAGATCAGAGTTAAAGGTGAGGTCGGCCAGGAAGCCCACCATATCCTCAGGCTCTAGGTGCATACCACAGAGTCACAAAGTCATTAGAGCTCATTTTACAGATGAGGAAATGGAGGCTAAAAGCTAGTGCAGGTCACCTGAGGTCACAGAGTAAGTCAGTGAAGAGGCAGGACTGAGACCCAGGCATCCCAGTCTGCTTCACTCCCACCCCCCAACCAAGTTCCCCACCCTGTTCCACCGAGGGGCTGTGTGCCCTCCATGTCCCTGCAGATAGACACTGGACCTCAGGCTTCTCCCTGAGCAGGGGAAGGGCCTGAGTGGGGAAAAACACGTGGGGAACAGAGATCCCCGCTCTGCTCCCATCAGATCCGGTGGGACATGAGCCTGGTGTTGAGTTTACGGAAAAAGGATCGAAGCTTGCAAATCTTGCATTTCTTCTTGCGGTGACCCCGGGAGAAGCTTCGAGCTCTGCCTTCCCCTTCCTCCTCTTCCTCCTCTTCCTCATCGCTGGCCCAGGGTCCCCAAGCACCCCCATTAAAGTCAGGATGGGCGCGGGGGTTCTCAGCCGGGTAGCGCACGGGGATGGCCGTGCGGTTATAGTCGGCCAGGCGGGCCAGCAGGGTACGGACCACATCAGGGCGCTGGTCGGCCAGGTCCTCCCGTTCGTAAGGGTCAGCACTGATGTTGAAGAGCCACACGGCCTGGCGGACACTGGCCATTCGCTCCAGGTTCCACCAGCTGCCAGGGAAGGCGGCCAGAGTCTGTGGCGGGATCCAATCGCCATAGCCGGGGTCTCCTGTCAGCAGCTTCCACTCGCCCACGCGGATGGCGGCCTGCACAGCCGTGTTCCAGATGCCAAAGCCGCCCTCCAGGGAGCCGTGCCGGGCGTGGTTGTAGAGCGGATCGATGTTGTGCAGGATCTCCGTGCGTGGCGAGGCCCGGCCCTCGCTGATGGCTGGCCACACGTCATAGCCATCCAGCCCATCGGCTGCTGAGGCGGTGCCACCTGCCAGACCCACCAGCGTCGGGTACCAGTCAGTGATGTGCACCAGGGCCCGGCTCGTCCGTCGCTTTCGCTTGAGCAGGGGGCTATGGACGAAGCCCAGGCCGCGCACGCCCCCTTCCCAGTAGGTACCCTTGCGTCCTCGGAGCGGCCAGTTGCTGCCCCCCGAGAAAGTCTGGCCACCGTTATCACTGGAGAAGATGATGACACTGTTGTTGTAGAAGCCATAGCGCTTGAGGGCCCAGGTGATGTTGTGCACAGCCTCATCCATGCAGGTCACCATGGCCGCGTACTTCCGCCGGGCCACGTTGCCCATGGTGCGGTAGCGGTACAGGTACTCACGAGGGGACTGCAGGGGCGTGTGTACTGCCTGGAAGGCCACGTAGAGGAAGAGGGGCCGCTGGGGGCTGTGGCTGGCCAGGATGTGGCTGGCACGCTGGGCATAGAGCATAGTGGAGTACTGGCCGCTGAGCCCCCAGGCCACACTCTCACCCTCGTGCAGGTCGAAGCCGCACACGCCCGGGCCGTCGCAGTTGTCATAGGTGTAGTAGTCCACGTTGCCCGTGAGCGAGCCCAGGAAGGTGTCGAAGCCCCGGCGGGTGGGTAAACACTCCTTCCGGTAGAAGCCCAGGTGCCACTTGCCCACCATGTGGGTGGAGTAACCTGCCTCCTGCAGCTTCTGGGGCAGTGTCACCTGGTCCAGGGGCAGGCAGTTGGGCTGCCGCGGGCGGATGATGGAATGCTGGAGTCCTGTGTGGATCTGGTACCTGGTGGTGCGGGCGAGGGGAGGGCACAGAAGGCACAGGTTAGCTACAGACCACTGCTCTGGTCACCCAACCCCCAGTGCCACTCTGGGGTGGGCCCTGGTCCCAGCACTACCAGCAACAATGGTAACAGTATTACTATTAATAGCAGGTATTATCTAACGTGCTAAGCGCCTCAAATGCATTAACTCATTGAATCCTCAGAATCAGCTGAAGTAGAGATTACTGTCATTTTACAGATGAGGAGACTGGAGCTCAGAATGGTTAAGCCACTTGCCCAGGATCACACAGCTAGGAAGTTGGGGAGTTAGGAGTCGAAGCCAGGTTAATAATGACAACAATAGTAGCCACTATGAAGCACGTGCTGTGTGCCTGACACTGTGCTAAGCCCCTTATGTGGATTACCTCACTAAATCCTCTCTGCAAACTAGGAGGTGCATGTTATTATTCCCATTTCCCAAATAAGGAAACTGAGGCTTAGCCAACTAAATTGCCTGCCCAGTGATTCACACGGCTAGCAGCTGGAGTGGGATGTATAGCCCAGGCAGTGCGGCTCCAGACTTCAGAGTCCCTAAATTCTAAGCCACTCGCTTGCTATGGGGCCTAGAGCAAGTCGTGCTCTCTCAGGCAAACTCTTACGCACTCTTCAAAGCCCAGCCTAAATGTTACCCCACTGTAAAGTCTGTCACAACTTTCCCACAGAATGAGTCACTTTTGCTTCTGGGTTCCCCCAGCATTTAGCACACACCATCATTGCCCTAGTTGGCCATGGGATTATACTCAGTTGTACATGCTCTCAGGCCCAATGACATGTGATGGGACTGTCCTTTACTGAACCTTGTATACCTAGCACCCAAGTGGTGTGTAAAAGACATTCAATTACTTATGGAATGAATGAATGAATGAATGATACTCAGAGGGACTTAGAGCCAGAAGGGACCCAACTCATCTTCTAGTTTATCTACCTCATCTTAAATACCAACTAAGGCATTTTTAAGGGGCAGCAAAGGGTTTTGCCCAAGGTGACTCAGTGGTGAGGAGCAGAGCCAGGATTTGAACATAAGTCCAAGCAGAGTCCAAGCGGGGACTCTTTTTCAGCAAACTAGGCTGTCCCTTCCCATATGGAGGCCTCAGTTTGCTCGTGTGTAGGAGTAAGTTGGTTGAAATGGGAAATCTCTAAGGCTTGTCCAGCTCCCAAATTTTTGGAGACCTGCTCCCCCGTGTGCCTGCCTGTGAGCTCATGTGCCCCTTAATCCAGGTCACTCACACAAGCCAACGCCCCGGGGCAGGACTAACCAACCTGTCAGCAGAATCCTGAATTCCTCACTTACTCATTCATATCCCATCTTCCCACTTCTGTGGTCAAAGCTCCCATGTGATCTGCTTATGGCTCTTGCCTTTATGCAACTCTTAAAAATCCCAGAGTAAATAAGAAGCCTGGAACTTCACAAGTGTGTTAGAATTCCACACCTTTCTCTCACCCCTCAGGCACCTGAGTTGAACTAAGTCTTGAAAACTTGACACCTTTAACCTGAAAATGCTAGAGTGGGTTTCTCTGTTTTGGTTTTCTTCTCTTAAAGTTGTTATTGTTGTTAGCTGCATTAGATACTATTGCCATTTTTAACACCATGTGTCACACACAACATTTTAAATCTCATTTAATCTTCATTTTAGAAACCTATAGGGAAGACTATTATTACCCCCATTCTACAGATGATGAAACCGAGGCTCCCAAAAGTGCAGCAACTGGCCCAACGTCAGACAGCTGACAAGCAGCGGAGCAGAGCTTTGAACCCAGGACTACTCAATTCACACTTAAAATCCTTCAGTGACATGGCCTTTCCAGGCCTCAGTCAAGCTAATCAATGTTTGGAGTTGACAGGAGAAGCACCCCAAGGCGGAGTCCCAGCTGAGCCTCTCTTCTCACGGTGGGGCCCCGTGGAGCACTGGTCTGTACAGCAGTGGGCCAGCGGAGAGTCCCAGAGCCCAGCTGCACGAGAGTAACGCGATGCACTCTGGCTTTCTCCACTTCCCCACGCCCCGCCACTGGACGCGTTAACAAACACTAATGAGAGCAGTAAGCAGCGGTCAGATGGAGCCAGCTGCAGGGGGTGGAGGGCACACTCTGGCCGGCCGCACTCTGCTAACTTCACAGATCGGGGGCTGGAGCGCTGCCCTGCTGTCTACTCATTCCTCTGCTAAAAGCGAAAGTCACCTCTCAGGAGAGAAATGCTAACTTGTGCACAACTCTCAGGAATGCAGATGCCTCCTCCCTCCGCAGGCAGAAGTTTGGTCTTCACCACTGTCACCCCCCAACACCCCACAACACAGACACGCCCCACCCCCTCCCTCTTTCTCCTGTTCTCTTTCTAGTTCCTGGATCTAAACCTCGCATGCCAGATTGTGGAGTGCCAGACTGAAGGAAAGAAGGGCACCATTTGATCCCCAGCGCCAGGACCCCTGCCAAGCACCTGGCCTCTCAGCCCCCTCTCCTACAGATCCTGAAGTTGGGCACAGGCCCCGAGCTGGGCCCTCCCTGAATCAATGCCTCAGTTTCTCCCTTCCAGGGAACAGGGAGATTAAGATTCTGATTCCTGAGATCACACTAGCAGCTCTTGGGTGGAACTTGGGAGAAAGCATGCCTTGGACCTCATCCAGGGAGGATTAGCTTCAGCCCTGCCAAAAGGATTTTCTCCTAAGTGGCCAGAGTTTGCCTTCCACACCCCCACCCCCAGTTTCCCTGCTCTTTTAATCCTATAATCCTGCTGCCTCGACTGTGGACAACTCCTTACAGAGAAAGCAGCACGTCTCCTTGGGGCTCCCAGCCAACTTGGGAGGATCTTTCGGATGAAACAGCAGAGGCTCAGAGAAATGAAATAACCAGCCTAAGGCCACACAGGCCATGGTCTCCCGTGTGTGTCTTTCTCTTCCACCTATCAACTCCTTGTAGTCATCAAACAGCACGGGGACCTGAATCCCTCTGGTGACATAGGGGCTGCCATTTATTCACAGCCAAGGAGGTTACAGACAACTCATTGCACCTTCACCACTTTTTCAAGATAAAATCTGTTCTTTGCTCCATTTTATGGAAGCAAGAAAACTGAGGCGTAGAGACGTTAAATGACTTCTCAGCAAATGGGGCTCTTTGCCCTGGGTCTCAGGGCCTGTAAACAGAAGCAGCATTCAAAGTAAGTGTCAGAGACTGCCAGGTCCCTCTAACAAAGTGATGACCAGATGTCTCCTCCACATTATGTGGAATGTGAGTGTCCCGGAACATCACACTGAGAAGACCTCAAAGATGATGGAACCCATTCAGTGCAAGGGTAGGGAAATTGAAGCCCAGAGAGGGTAAGGGACTTAATGATCACACAGCCAACTGACGACAAAATTAGCCCTGAACCCTGGTTTCCCGGGTCCCAGCATGGGGTTGTTCTGGCAAGGGGAAATCTATCACTGGGTTTATCTGAGGCTTGGATGCCCAGCCCCAGGGCCTGGGCCATGCCTACCTGCCAGTGAGGAGCTGGCTCCGTGAAGGTGTGCAGATGGGCTGGATGTAATAATTCTCCAACTTGACGCCCTCGGCCGCTAGCCGGTCCAGCGTAGGAGTCTCGATATCCGAACCATGGTAGCCCACGTCGTGGTAGCCCTGGTCGTCGGTGAGGATGAAGATGATGTGGGGAGGCTGCGGTGGAGCGGCCGAGGGCTGCTCGCCGGCCTCCCCGGGCCCGTCGGCCACGAGGCTCGGCTTGGCCCAGTCCCAGGACAGGTAGCCAAAGCTGAGCAGGCTGACCAGAGAGAAGCCGGTGAGGGCGTGCATCGCCAAGCCGGCCCGCGCGTCCCGGCGCGCAGGGCTCCCCGGGCCTCACCACCTCGCGCGCCCAGGGCGCACGGCCAGCCCGCCCTCCTGGATGCTGCGAGAGCGCTCAGCGCTCCCGGGGGCGGCCGAGAGAGTCTGGTCCGGGGCCGGCGGCCGGACGGCTGGGCTGGACCTGCGCGGCCGCAGCTGGGCGCTCTGGGGAGGTCAGGCCCGCGCCCAGCGGCCTCCCGCTACCTGCGCCCACCCTGCGCCACCCTCGCCCCCTTCCCCCAGCTCAGCCCGGACAGCCGGAGACGCGGCGTGGTGGCTTCCAAAAGGTGCTCCCCACCATCCTCTGACTCTCCTCTTCCTTCTTGCCCTGGATTTCTCCCGCCTCCTAATTTCTCTCGCCTCTGCTTTCCTTTTCTCCTCCCCCCTACCCTCCAGCCCCCAGCCCGGCCTCTTGCCCCGCCTGGAGTCCTAGAACAGTCCGGCTCCCCGCGGGGCGGTGGGCAGGACCCCAGAGGGGAAGGGGAGGGAGGCACGGGTTGGGCGGGTCTGAGGAGACACCGCGGGAGAGAATTCGAAAAAGTTGTAACATCTGCCCGGCCGAGCCCCAGGTGGAGGGGCGGGACGCGCAGCAGCGGCTCCGCCCCCGGGCGGGAAGCCCAGGCCCTCTCGGCCCTCTGGCTCCAGCGCCCGCCCCGCCGGGACTGGGGAAGGGAGGGAGGGGGGCTGCTTGGAATTCGATGGAACAGCTCCGGAGCGGCCGGGTCAGACATTCCTAGATCACGGAGTCTTAGCATCTCTGAGTGCCAGCCCTGGAAGCTACGCGCGTAATTTTCTAGCCCAACCGGGTCATTCCACAGATGGAGAAACTGAGGCCCTGAGATGAGAGGGGAACTCATCTAAGTCGCATAGCAAGTTAGTGGCTTCTTCCCCGGGCCCACAGAGGCTGTTTCAGTGGCAGCCCCCTTCTGTGAGCCAGCAGAGACAGCAGTGGAGAATGGCAAGCACTCTGGCTAGCGCCAGGAGCTGGGAATCAGGAAACGAGGCTCTGGACTTGCCAGCTGCCCTCTCCTCAACCCCTCCCTCTTGCGCACTCTGCAATTCTAGAATCTTCAAATACCAGCGCTGGAATCCAGAGGGCAGGGGCGGTTCTGTTCATCTTGCATCCGTAGGGCCCAGCACACATATGAGCTCAATCAATATCCCTTGCACGAATGGATGGATGAATGGGCCTGGAGGGTCACCCCGGCCAACTCCCACCCAAGGGAACCTAGGCACCAAAGAAGGCAAGCTTCGTAAATGAATATGGCAGGGTGCAGCTGCGGCCCTAGGGAGGCTCAGGGGGTACAGCGGGTGAAAGACCACAGCCTTGTTTCCAGCTGACTATAGTTATGCAAAAATGTGGACCCGTGTTTCCAAATCTTCTGATTTTTCAAGAGGAACACCCAAATTCAGGTTATTATGAGACATATTCCAACTTTTAAATGTTAGTGGCGGGCGTGGTGGCTCAC
Organism: Cheirogaleus medius; assembly: GCA_008086735.1. Classification (NCBI taxonomy): domain Eukaryota; kingdom Metazoa; phylum Chordata; class Mammalia; order Primates; family Cheirogaleidae; genus Cheirogaleus; species Cheirogaleus medius. The sequence continues at coordinate 1,653,811 of VBSM01003214.1, forward strand.
GCCTGTAATCCTAGCACTCTGGGAGGCCGAGGCGGGTGGATCGTTTGAGCTCAGGAGATCGAGACCAGCCTGAGCAAGAGCGAGACCGGTCTCTACTAAAAATGGAAAGAAATTAATTGGCCAACTAAAAATATATAGAAAAAAAGTAGCCGGGCATGGTAGCCCATGCCTGTAGTCCCAGCTACTTGGGAGGCTGAGGCAGGAGGATTGCTTGAGCCCAGGAGTTTGAGGTTGCTGTGAGCTAGGCTGACGCCACGGCACTCTAGCCCAGGCAACAGAGTGAGACTCTGTCTCAAAAAAAAAAAAAATGTTAGTCACTAATTTAAAGCAAAATTTAAGCACTTTGTAGGCCACATCAAACCTATCTGAGACTTTATTAGGCCACTGATGCTGGTTTGCAACCTCTGCTCTGCACTACTGTTTTCCAAAATTTTACTAGGCTGCATTTTTAATGGAAAAACTAGGCTAAACAAAACCAGTTAGACTTCTTTACTGCTAGGACTTCAAATGTTTAACATGTACACTGCAGATCTCCAGGAGGGGGTTGGTTCAGGTGCATTTTTCCCAATGTTATGTGACCAAGGACCCTCTTTTTCCCAGAGCTTCTTGCAGAGCTGTGGTTTAGGAACTTTGGGAGACAAAGACTGCCCAGGTGCATCTTCTCTCCTAGCATCTTTCCCCTGCCAAGATTCTGTCATGATCCCTTCTCTATTACTTAAAACCACTATGTGTGGGGAAAGAAACCAGACCTCCAAAATAGCAGCTCGTGTGGATCTGCATTTCGAAATGAGGGCTGCGTGGGGCCAGCCGCTCCTGTTTGCTCAAAGCCCCATATTTAGGGTGACCGGATTTATCAGAAAGGAAAACTGAGCCTGTTGTTCTGGCAGAAGAAATGTTGGGAACAGGAAAAATACAGCCTCCTGAGGGGAAGGCTGCTAAAATGGTGCTTCCAGAGGCTTCTGCTGAGGCTGTCCTGGGGGTCAAAGTGGGACAAGTCACCAGGGGTCAGAGGGATTTGGGCTTTGCATTCTTTCCATTGTCACAGACCTTGGTCAGGAGGAACTGGGCAGGGCTGCCCTCCCCCTACTCCATGCACAAAGAGAAGTAGTAGAGGTGGGGTGGCGATTCTGCCTGGACCAAAAGATCCCAAGCTGCAGATCTCTTTGGTGCTGTCACAGGGACAAGACAGGCAGTATTTCAGAGTTTAAGACTGTGGGCTCTGACATCAGACTGCCTGAGTTCAAATCCTGCCACTTATTAAGTGTCTGGCCTTGGGAAAGTTATTTTACCTCCCTCAGCCTCAATTTCTTCATCTGTAAAATGGAATAATAATATAAATGAGATACAGTACAATGCTCAGTAAAGTGCCCAGCACATAGTGTACACACTCAATGAATGTGAACAGTTGTGAGTTGTTCTCTGTGCTTTTGAGAGAAGGGACTAAGTCATGTGAGTGAAAGTTGCAGGAAGAGAGATTTCAGGCCAATTTCAGGGATTACTTTTGTAGGAAATCTGGCAGCCTGTTTAATAAAAGGATGGCAGTGATCAGTGAGTCACCATGTAGAGAAGAGGGAGTGGACCTCTTGGTCCCAGCTCTTCTTCCCCAATATTCACATTTCTTTTAAGAGTCTCGTAATCACCAAAGCCCACAGTGGCTCAGAGAGCACCATTCCCCTCTAACGTTCTAGGGAAGTAAACACTGACCCTCAGCAATTCCTTTAGTGCCATTACACAGCTGGGCCAGGCTGAAACACTTAAACTACACATTCCAAAGGCTCACGGATGGGGAAAATAAACACAGAGCATAATGTGAATCCAGGTCGTATAGCTTCCAAGACTGGCTCACTTATCTTCCCTTTATGTTCTCTACAACTGCGGTTCCCAACCCCTGGTCCAATACTGGTCCGTGGCCTGTTAGGAACTGGGCTGCACAACAGGAGGTGAGCTAATGAAGCTTCGTCTGTATTTACAGCCGCTCTCTATTGCTCGAATCACCGCTTGAGCTCCCTGTCCTCGCCACCCCCCAACCCCGCCCCGTGTCCCTGGAAATTTGTCTTCCATGAAACCCATCCCTGGTGCCAAAAAGGTTGGGGACTGCTGCTCTGCAAGGTGCTTGCCTGCCTTCTTCCCTGGGACAATGTCCACCAGCCCTACTCCCACCCAAGCAGACTCTCAAAACTCTAACATGTCTCAAGTTCAAGCCCTAGAAATAAGGCTGAGAGAAACAGACATCCCCTCTTCAGCCAGGATAAATTAGCCTTTTCAGTTTCTGTCTCAGGCCCCAGCTGTTGCCAAGATGATTGACACAATTACTGTCCACCCATTACAGGAAAAATCTGTCTGCCCATTCACACAGGTGTGCTCCTCTCCCAAAGGACAGCCACATGAAAACACAAGAAACCTAATATCTGCACACAAAATGCAGATCAGATGTGGCAGGAGTGTAGTTCTGTTACTTCCTGTCAGAGCTTTCCATTCATGAAATCAGACTTCAAAAAGTACTGAGCTCCCATCACTGGGTCCGTGCAAGAAGGGGACAATGTGCCCATCTGTCCAGGAGGCAATAGAAGAGATTCCTGAACTAAAATGGGAAGCAAAACTAAAGGACCTTGAAAGTTCTTTCCCATTTGAAAGTGTCATGATTCTAATTATTTGTTCCCAAACAACGTTTAGAAAATGAAGATATAAAAGTGAAAAACTGGTTAAGTCTGTTTTGTGGCTTCATCTTTCATTGCTATACGTGTCTGCGTGTGTGTGCACGTGAGTGGGTAGGTATGTATGTATGTTTGACCATATTTGAACTAAAATTATCTTAGTACAGATGCTATTTCCTTCTGACTTATTGCCCTTGGCAAAGACCTTATGCACAGACTTACATGCTGTCATCCTCTCTCTGGAGGTCAATTTGTCTAGGCTAGACCAAATCGAAGACCCACAAGAAAACATATAAGGCTTCTGAACAGTCAAAAATATCACAGAGTTCAATCCCTTAACTCAGAGGAGAGCTCCTTGGGTCTTCCTCACTCTAAGCCTACTGACTCTTACTTCATACACAATTAGTGCAAGGTTAACCATTTCGTTTCCCAGTCCAAGAATATTACAAGCAGTTCAGAGGTAATAAAAAAGAAGGTGGCTTGAAGCAATTGCCTATTTTATAATACAATATGTTTATATGTTTCATAGTGAAAACATTAGGGAGAAATAAAAGAATACACACAAAAATCAGATGAATTCCAAAAGCCTAGGGGTTTAGGGCTATTTGGTACCGAAGCAAAGAGCTATTTCCACCTGACCAGACTGAAGGGCATCAGCAAATCACAGCCCTGCACAGAAGTGAATGATGGGTCACCTTCCAGAGTTTAAATCCTGATCAGGATCCTCTTTTTAAGAAAGCCAGGAAAGGCATCATCTATTTTTTAAGGTTTCCGTCCAAAATGGTTAATATGAAAGGTTCACAGTGTAAGCTACGCTTCAGTTCTAGAACATCCTCACCGCAGACGCAGGTGCAAAAAGGCAGTAACGTTCTCATCAGATTCCGTGGTGACAGGGACTGTGACACTGGAGGTCATTCTCAGCAATGCAACAAGAGTACACGCTCTCCCTGGGGGGCAGGCCCACCTCGTCCACCTCCACAGATCTAGCACTGTGTCGCCCACACTTCAAGACCCACGGGCCTCTGTAGCTGGAAAAGGCGTGTGGCATTCGGTGTGGGAGCGCAGAATCCCACTCTGGTGTCCTCTCAGGCTGCTAGGCCACACCCTCTAGGTGAGCAGCTCCTCTATCTGCAAAAGAACCCTGAGAGAGGAACTCTTCGGGACCCCTTGGTCATCTAGTTTAGTGACCACTGGTTCTTACTGTAACTCCCATGCTCTCTACCAGTGCATCATTCATTCTAATTAATTAATAATGAATGGAAAGGCCAGAGGTGTTTAAGAAAGGCAGACTGGCTGCATTATGGAGAACGGATTGCAGGGGCCCGTGTTAGAGTTTGGCGTGGAAAGTCCAGGTGGAGACGCGCCTGCCTGGAGGGGTTGCCCTCCCCTGCAGGCGGGCTCAGCGGGTATTTGACTCCCAATTCTGTCTGGACATCACTTGGGCAAAACGGTTCTGGGAGAAAAGAGGTTTTCCTCTTCCGTGCTGGGCCATCCCCTTTATCATTTCCGGGGGGAGACACACAGCCTCCTCCAACTCCTGCTTCCGGCCCTCTGGGTGGTCTCACTGCGTGCCCCTTGTCTCAGTGGTCAGGTTCCCCGTATCAGGCAAAGCCTTGAGCCAGGAGTGGCAAGAGCCCGGGCACCCATAGCCCCTTGCCTTTAACTCTTCATGGGGCCCAGCCCTGGGCATTTCAATGGCTCCTTTCTCTGGCGCTCAATGAAACATTCTTCCGAGCAGATTATTGAAAGCAGAGCTCCAGGTACACAATGGGCGCTCTGTGCTCACAGTCGCTGCCCAATCTGTTTGCCCAGCCTGACTGCGGCCTCACCTCTCTGCACACTCCCCACCCTCCACCCACCCGACCCCGGCCCCACCCCGAGGCCAGCTCAAAGGGAGGCCAGGCTGTATGAAAGGACTTTTCTCCATGTTCTCAGAAGTTCCCACCATGGCCTCTGCCAGCCTCGGGAGGAATTAGCCTAATGGGACCCAGGCCACCCTCCAGCCCGTCCATCCGGGGCTCGCCCACTTTGATGTCGGAGGCTCCTGTCCTCACCGGTCAGCTGAAGTTTCTCCCTTACACACACACACACACACACACACACACACACAGGCTTTCAAAGAAAAAGGTGAAGTCCCAGAGAATCAGCGGGGGTGCTAAGATGCAGACAGATGGAGAGGCTCTCAAAAGTGAGGATGGCAGGCTGCCCACCAGCCCCCTAGCCCCTACCCTGAGGGCCTTTGAAGGTTCAGGGAAGGAAAAAAGTGTGTCCTGGTTAAATGTGAGACCCTTGGAACCAGATTGTCTGTGCTGCAGCCCAGCTCTGCCATTTGCTAGCTGTGTAGTCACTTAGCTACCTGAGTTAACCTCTCTGCTTATTTGTAAAATGGGAATAATAATAATATATAACCTCATAAGGTGGTTGTGAGGATTACAACACACAAGTCACATGAAGCTCTTAGCACAGTGCCTGGTATATAATAAGCTCTCTAAAAATGATATCTATTGTTATTATTGTTACCATACTCAGATTCTATTGTCATTATACTTAGATTCTATTTCTACTAGTGTATAGCCTCGGGACAAAAATCTACATTCTCCTGATCAAGTCATTCTTCTCCTCCAAAATTTTCAGCTGCCTGCAATAAAAAGGGTAAGCTCCTTAGCCTGGCCTTCGGCACCAGAATGTCACCTTCTTTCTTTCTGATAATAGTTACTGGACACATGGAAGGTAAATGGGTCCCATCACTACTGTTACTGTTGTCATTGTCATCATCTACTGCACTTGGAGAAACTGGCTTTTAGCACTAATGAGAAGACCCTGCCTGAAAAAAAAGAAAAAGAAAGAAACCTTGAATCGATATCAAATTAAAATTTGAAAGCAGTAATAATGATAATAGAATAGCTTGCATTTATTGACCATCTACTATGCCAGATTCCATGCACAACTCTTTATATCCTTTATCTCACTTAATTCCCACACAGTCTTATGAGATGGGTAAAATTGTTATCTTCCACATCTCACAGATGGAGAAACTGAGAAACACAGAAAGGATAAGGAATTTGCCCAAGGTCACACAGCTAGAAAGTGTCCAAGCCAGGATTTGAACCTAGGTCTCAGACCTAATGCCTGCCATACTGAAGACCCCACCATTTGCTCTCCTGTTGCTGAACCTGTGAATGGGGTTTCCTCTGCCCTTGAGTGGTTAGATGCCAACACTCCCAGTGCACCGGAATGCCCTGGCAGCCCCCAGAGGCCCTGGGAGGTATAGTGGGCCTAGAAATGACATGGATGCTCGTGGGTGCTCTGGGAGACCCGCTACCACCACCGCTGAGCTGACATCCCAGCTAGAGCTGCCTGCAGCACTGCTCCCCTCCTCGGGGACAGAGTGGGAATGGATCCCTCTTGGAAGCCGCTCTCAGGCCTGTCCCCTGCCCTTCCCATTCCCTCTCTGAGGCCCCACTGCCTGCTCTAATAGCTTCAGGATGTCTCAAAGCCTTTCAAGGCACAGACTTCCTCTGGCTGTCTATCTTCTCAGACTCAGGTGTCACCTGTCAGCTCTGCCTCCTTGTGAAACCAGAGCAGTTTCCCAGGGCAGCAACCTTGCTGGGCTTTTCTTCTAAGGGACAGCACAACCCAGCCCCCACTGCCTCCTGGCCTTGGCTAGACTGCTTGAAGCCAGGGATGCTCACTAATAACAGGGATGAGGCTTGCCTCTGTTCCCATGGCAACTGCTGTGCTCTACTTAGTCAATCACTTTTGAAACTCCTGTTGGTGTGAAAGTTATTTTGCATGGAAGTGCTGAGCCTTTATTCAAGAACTCTGTTCTGGGTCTTCAGATCCTTCCAGGTCCCTTAAAAGTTTATTTTCTCTTCCCCAACCCTTTGTTGAAGTCCTTTAATCTTTAAAGCCCTGCTCAAATCCCACTTCTTCCAAGAGACCTTTCCAGGCCCCTCCTCCCTCCCCTCCCACGAGGAGTCAATCTCTTGCTCCCCACACTCCCCCGGGGCATGTTTATGGCTCTATTAGATCACAGTCTGCCTGTTTCACAGTTATTTATATGTCTCCTTCTGAGCCCCTGGTGAGTGATCAGCCCATAGTAGGTGCTAAACAAACATTTGTTTGAATTTATTTGAATTTCCCTTTCAGGGTTTTTAAAAATTACTATTATTAACAGTACAGACCATTACTAATAATCCCTTACGCTTGTAAAATTATTTACAGTTTATATATAGCTGCATGCTTGAGGGCACTTCTTTAAACCCCAGCTCCACCCTTCCTAGCCATGTGACAGTGTACAAGCCTCGTAACCTCTCCCAACCTGCTTCTCATCAGGAAGATGGATCGTTGTAAAGACTAAAATAAATGTGTAAAGAGTTTACTTAGCACAGAGCCAGATGCCTAGTGATGCCTCAATAAATGTTAGCTATCATTATAACTCATAGTCTCATTTGGACCTCACAAAAGCTCTAGGACGTGAAAAAGGGACGGATTTTGTTAGTATCACCATTGTCATCAGTAACATATGAGGAGGCTGGGGCTCAGCGAGGTTAAGATTTGCCTAAATTTCCAGACTTTAGCCAAACGCTATGGTGGGCACCTGCTCTCTGCCCTTTTCTGGTGACAGAACCCAGATTTTCCTTGAAGAACTACTCCTCCCCTCGAGTGGACTGACTCCAGGGGCAGGCTTGGCCAATCAGAGCCTCCCAGGTCCCTGTCCACGGTGATTCGTTCAGTAATGGACAAGTGACCCAAGGCTGTCCAGTGAGATTTGATTCTGAGATTTTTGTATGAATTTTTGAGAACAAGATTGTCTCTTTTTCTGCTGGACTTGGAGAAAGATTAGAAGCCTGGACCTGCCTGGGGCTCATTGTGAAGCAAAGCGAGAGGGTGGAGACAGTTTCCTAATAATGTCATTTGAGCATGTGAGTCCTTTCCAGTCATACCTGAAGCTAGAGCCACTCAGGGGCTTTAGTTAGGTGAACCGATACATTCCTTCTATCTTATGCCAGTTTGTGCTGGTGTCTGTCACTTGCTGCGGAATGAGCATCAGCTGCTGCGAGCATGCTGTTTCCTCCACACGGCATGTGGAGTCAAGGACGAGTTCTCATTGAGCAGCTATTTAGTGCCTTCCACTCCCCTGGGCTGAGACTACAGGGGTGGACAAGACAAACCACCTGGCCCTCCTGCAGTTGATGGTCCATTATCACCACCTGCCCCCCTTGACAAGATACGGAAGCTCAGAGAGGATGCCCCAAAATATGAGTCCTTCACATGAACGAGAGTGCTGTGGGCCTGAATGAGCTGGGAGGTGAGGCAGGCAGCTGGGATTGGTTGGACACTGGCAGGAAGGGCTGGTTTAGGGACTAGTGAGTTTCTGCTCAGCAGAAAGCTTCCAGGCCGAGGCTGGAGGTTGGACCTGGAGGCTGAGGCTCTAGTCCCTCGGGTCCAGGACTCCAGGCAGGGAATCGATTACTGGGAGCAGCATGGCTCCGAGGTCTCATTGAGGGTGTCAGTTCCCATGCTCCTGGCTTAATGGATGGACTCCCCCTTTGGCCTGGAATTCTGAGTGTTAAAGGGTGCTCCAGCATCAAGATTCTCCCGGAAGGAGGTTCTTCTCACCGGAACTTTCAAAACACTTGTCAACGGGAAAGGCCCCATTTTGGAGCCTAACTTGAGGCTAGTTTTTTCCTTCACCTGATGATGAGCCATCCTTGGGAGAACCCAGCCTTCCCAGGACCAGGCCCCTCAGGGAGGTTGTGACGTCTAGAAGTGGGATTTGCACTCAGCTTGCTGTGTTTGTCGCTGCCTCCTCAGCTCCTAGCACAGGGCCTGGCATATGGTGGATGAGTAAGCCTTTCTCTCACGAACGTCTGTGGGATTTTTTAAGATGAGGACAGGCACTCATCCCGAGGCAGATTGACCATGAAACTAGTGCAGCTTAAGCATCCAGACCCCTCCCTGGCACGGGCCCCTCTCTACACCCTGCGAGGAGCCCTAGCCATGTGTTCATGTGATCGTGCGCTTCTGTGCAATCTGAGCAAGCCATTAACTGCAATCAGCTGTGATCAACGGCTCTTTTCACTCTGACCACTGTCAGTTTTCATGTCATTTTCCTTCGTGTCAGATAGCTTTAGAAGAGCCTGTGGCATTTTTGGGGGATCTGACTCAGGGGATGTCAAATTGGGGATAAAGATACAGTTAAGTCAGCTGTCTCGGGATAGACATGTCTTCCAGGACTCTTGCTGGCCACTGAGCCGACTCCCCTGGCATAATGACACGAAGGTGCAGGGTCAGAGCTTGAATGCCATGTCAACATGTCTTCCAGTACCTGGCAATAGAAGCATGAGTCTTGGAGAAGAGAGACAATTGGAACTCTAGGGAGCCAGGAGCTAGGCTGCAGAAAATTCTTCGGATTATCAGACCTGTAAAATTGCAAGCAGAGGACTCGGTGTTCAGAGATGCCTAAATAAAATGGGAATGATTTCTTGTAAGAAATATTCTCTATAATACAGTGCGTACCATTATAAATGCACCATAATCTTTTTTTCCTTTTTGATGGGTATCATGTTGTTTTGGGTACTTCCCCCCCACCAAAAAAAAAAAGATATGTTGAAGCCTTAACCCCAAGTACCTCCGAATGTGATCTTGCTTGAAAACAGGGTCAGGGAGAGAGAGGGGGTGAGTGGGTGGGTGAATGAATGAGTGAGTGAGTGGGTCTGTCTCTCTCCAAAAATGGGGGTAAAAAAAAGAAAACAGGGTTTTTATAGAGGTGATGAGATTAAAATGAAGTCATTAGGGTGGACCCTTAATTCAATATGACTGGTGTCCTTATTAAAAAGGAAATTTGGACACAGAGACAGATACACAAAGGGAGAACACCTGGTGAAGATGAAAGCGGAGATTGGGGTGGTGCATCTATGAGCCAAGGAACACCAAAGATTGCCAGCAACCACCAGAAGCCAGGAGAGAGGCACGGAACAGATTCTCCTTCACAGCTCTCAGAAGGAACCAGCCCTGCCGACGCCTTGATCTTGAACTTCAAGCCTTTAGAAATGGGAGGCAATACCTTTCTATTGCTTAAGCCACCCAGTCTGTGGTGCTTTGTCGTGGCAGCCCTAGCAAACTAATACTCATGCAAAATAGAATGAATCAGAAGACCTGTGTCTATAGGCCACAAACTTGCAGCAGTAACACAAACAGTGAGTATATGCATATGTGAAGTCTCATGTTTTATGCATTCCAGCCATCAAAAATGTAAAAGAAAAATTCAATTAACTATGCAAGAGGAAAGGCTGGATTATCTTTCCATTCTATGTATAGAAAATGATTACAAAACCTTTTCCTATCAAGAGTCTACCTAAGATGGCACTCGTGGCCTGTCCTGGTCCTCCAGACACCACATTGCTTCTGCCCTCTGGGCCTTTCTTCCATCCTCTGCTGCCAGGACTTCCCTCCCCTGGGGCCTGTGTGTGCTCCCCAGGTTCTATTTAAAAAATAAAACAACCAGCAGGGCTCTGCTCCTGTGGGCCCAGACTCAGATTTGAGGCTCTAAAGAATTGAGGGGGCAGAGTGGCCTGGACTCTGCTTCCACAACTGCCCTCTCCATCACTTTCCATTCCTTCCCCCCATCTAGAAAATGAAATCAGAGTTATTCCTGCTCAGAACCTGCAAGGATGTTGCCTTCATATTTGGCCACGAACAGATGAACCACCTAATTACCCTGCGAAAGGCCATCTAAACATTGGCCATTCCGCTGGGTTTTTCTTTCCACCTTTTCCTCCTCCTCCCCTCTGGCCTGGCCTCCAGACTCCCTTTTGTTTTCCTTGCTCCACGGTGTCCTCAGAGGAACCCCAGCCCTCTCCTCCCTCTACCGCCCACCTCCTGCCTGCCTTTCCGCCTTTACCACCAGCTTCCCTGGCTGACTCTCTAGTCAAGTGACAACCAAGGGTCAAGTTTTTCTTAGGATTCTGTCTGGAGCTCTTGGCCCAGGGGCTAGGGAGGAGCAGAGGGACCCAAAAAGTGATTCCATCACAGGGGCCAGGCTGGGATGTGGTAGCTGATGTTGTAGAGGGTTCTCCCTAGAGCACCCTCAAATGCAACTTGAGCCATCGAGATTCTGAAGCCAGCACTAAGAGGGCATCAGTCAGGAGCGTTTGGGTGACAGAAACCCAACGTGCCAGCTTGGGCAAGAAGGAGGACTTCCCCAATGTGTGTAGCCACAAGGAAAAAGACAGGACAGAGTAAAGCTTCAGAGATGACCTGAACTCTTCTTTTACCCTTACCCCTCTTTGAGTGATATTGTCATTCTTCCAGACAAGTAACCCTCAGGATGACCAGGAAGACCCACTCCCTGGGTCCAAGCTAACACATACCAGAGAATTCCTACATTGCTGATGGCAACAGCTTGGTGACTCCTCACAAAGTTAGGCAGAGAATTACCACGTGACCCAGCAATTCCCCTCCTAGGTGTATGCCCAGAAGAGTTGACAACAGACTCAGATACTCGTACATGAATGTTCATAGTAGCATTATTCACAACAGCCAAAAAGTGGAAACAGCTGAAATGTCCTTTCAATGGATGAATGAATAAAAAAAATTGTAGTAAATACACACAATAGAATACTATTCAACCACAAAAATAAATGAAGTCCTGATATATGTTCCAACCCAGATAAACTTCAAAAACATTATACTAAATGAAAGCAACCACACACAAAAGTTCATATAGTGATTCCATTTTGGTGAAATAGCCAGTATAGTAAGTAAATCCATAGAGATATGACTAGAACTCGGACTGCTGGTTGCAGGGTCTAGGGGAAAGTGGGAATAGAGAGGGATTCCTTTGGGGATGATGAAAAGGTTTTGGAATTAGGCAGAAGTGGTGGTTGCTCAACATTGTGAAGGTACTAAACACCATTGAATTTGTCTGCTTGAAATGGTTAATTTTAGGTTATGTGAATTTCACCACAACAAAATTTAAAAGTTCTAGAGAGGAGCTCTGATTGGCTGATCCTGGGTCTGACGCTCACCCTGGCCAATCAACAGGGTCTAGGGGTGGGATCTACAAAAGAAAGGGCAACCCCCATTGGAGCCCCATGATCATACCTGAAGAGTGGGCGACAGAGTTCTCTGCTGGGAAAATGAAGCTTTAGTTTAGTAAGATGCGACCCAATCAAACATCAGAGCTAGGAGAGAATTTAGAACTATTCCATTAACATGGTGGCCACTAGCAACCTGCGGCTATTTAAATTTAAATTAATTCAGTCCTTAAATAGCAATAGCTATCTTTCAAGAGCTAGTTAGTGATACCACATTGGGAGGCAAAAATATAGAACTTTTCCACCATCACAGAAAGTTCTGTGGGAGAGCATTAACTTAGAGATTGCAGAGTATGACCCTTCATTTTATCAGTGAGAAAAATGAGGCCTAGAGATAACAACGGACTTACATAAACATACACGACAGTCTAGGGCCACAGCCAGAACCAACACTCAGGCCTGGGTTTAGGAGAAGTGGAGATGAAGTTTTTAATTAAACAGATGCTCTATTGTCTCGCCGTTTATAAAAACATGCCTGTCGCACGCAATTTAGAAAATCTGGGAAAATATTAAGAAAGAATAAAGATCAACATAATTTCCATGACTCAGAGATTGTCATAGTTAACATTTATATATATCCTAGTAGGATATTTTTTCCTATGCATTTCCACTTATAGACACACATATATGGATACAAACACATCTTATGCATTTTATTATGTCTCCTGCTTTTTTTTCACTTAATATATCTTGGACATTTTTTATGTCATCAAATGTAGATTCATGCCATCATTTTCATATCTGTGAGAGATTCGTTTTGAATGGAAGATTCCAAAAGGCTTCTTTGATGAAGTGGCATTTAAAGAGGCCCTTGAAATCAGGAGACAGAGATGGTGGCCAGGACGTTCTCAACAGAGGGCAGGGTGTAGACAAGACACGTCAGTGACAGGACACTCTGCCCCATCAGAAGCTGGCTTTTGACAGATGCAGGAATTGGGGCTCAGAGACACAAGGTAATGCCACCAAGGTCATACGATGAGCCAGTGTCAAGGGCAGGACTTGAACTCAGGACTCCCAACTCTCAGTCCTGGGCTTCGGCCTCCACAAAGTCCAGTGTTGATTCTTCGTGTTGGCATTCAAAACCCTGCATCACCTGAGCCTCACCCACTGTCATTGTCTGCTTTTTTTACTTTTTTTCCCCTATTAGTGATGGAAGCTAGACCACTTTCGTTATCTTAATCCCAGGTCACAGCCCATCGTGGACCATGCTCTGCATGTGCTCCACGAACAGACAGAACCCAGGCCCACTGAGGGGAAGGGCTGTCCAAGCCTTTGAACTAGACAACAACAATCGCTGGCGCTGGCTGACGTGGAGAGAGCCGGGGCTGGCCTGCATTCCACCAGGGGACCCTCTCCCCCGTCCCCTCCTCCTCTCCCAAGGGGCTGTGCCCTCGTGACCCCTGAGTCACCTCGGCCTGCCTGCTGCTGTGAGTCAGCAGCATTCTTTGTGGCTGAGAGCAGCACAGCTCAGCCTCAGGGCCCTTCCCATGTGTCCGGGTGAGCCTGGCACTTCCTCCAGCTAGCCTAGACTGCGCAGAGTCAGCCGGATGCGTGGCCTCGGGTCGTGACCTGACAGCCTGGGAACTGACCTGTGGGGGCCACAGGGATTCAGGTGACTCAGAGAAACCCCAGCTTGCCTCTGAGCTGTCCGGAAGCTGGACGCTGACCCCGAGTGCTCTCTGCACAGCGTGGAAGGTGCCAGCAACTGTCTGGGCTGGGAGAGGATGGTGGGAGCAGTGAGAAGGCTGCCTGACGCTCCCCTCACCAACCCTTTTTGAGCGAGTCCCTCCCCACCTCTAGCACAGGTTTTGCCACAAGACAAACCTAGGTTGGGGTCGAAATCCCAACTCTGCCTCTTACTGTGTGACCTTAGCAAGTTGCTTAACCTCTCTGGGCCTCTGAAAATGGGAAAATAGGAAAAACAGTACCTGCTATTGCAGAACTAAATGAGATAATGTATGCGATGCACTTAGCACTGAATAGAACACAGAAAGCTCTCAGAAATTGGTAGCTGTTATTAAGATAATAGTAAATATTATCCAGGGTCTCTTCTCGCAATATCCTCTTATTTGTTCATCCATTCATTCGCTCGTTCATTCATTTAACAAATACTTACTGAGCACCTATAGGGTGGGGCGTGGGGCACGAGCTCAGAGCAGGACTTTCCGGGGACCGGGGGTCACCCAGTCCCAGTTGCTGATGTTCATGGGTAAGGCCTTTGCTGAGCAGAGAAGACACAGATACCAACAGACATGGTTTCTGTCATGGTGGGACTTATATTCTAGGGGGGAAAGCGAGACAACAAACAGACAGATGGGTAACAAGCCAGGAAACGACAGACATGACGGAGCGTGACGGTAGAGGCCACCGTCGATGGCATGGCCGGGCGGGCTCTCTGAAGAGGTGATGTTTCCCGAGACGCGAGGGCTGAGCCGTGAGGAGCAGCCAGGCTGGTGAGGAGGCAGCAGGAATGTTCCAGGCGCCGCAAGGGCCAGGGCAAAGCAGGCGCCGGTGCCAGGAGAAGGCAGGACTGCGGTGGGAGGGGAGCAGCAGGGGATGAGGGCAGGGAGCGGCAGGACCTTTCAGGCCGTGTTAAAACGTGTTCATTTCTTTCTGAACGCAAGGCCGTGCCTCGTAGGCCGGGCTCCAGGGCCAGACCCTCGCATGCCCGAGTCGGAACTAAGCTGGAAGAGCCTGACCGTTTTTGCAAGGGGGCATCCCGTGCCCTGTCCAGACTGCTGTGACCCTCAGTCCTCCAGGCACCAGCAGGAACCTTGAAGGTGAGCCACTCCCCAGAGCGAGAGGAGAGGCCACAGCAAAGCCGCTCCACGAAGCCGAAGCCACAGCTGCATTCCAGGAGCAAATCTGCCCAAATGATCGGACCTGAAGAATGTGGAGCCCACCCCTGCCAGAGACACAAGGAGCCTGTTCTCGCGCAGGGCCCTGGAGTGAGGCTTTCCAGGGGCTGGGGGTCACCTGATTTCTGCTGTTTATGGTTAAGGCCTTTGCTGAGCGGAGAAAACACAGCTGTCAGCCGGGGACCCAGCACAGCACCTGCGGGAGGGCCGGGCAGGGGAGGCGAGGGGGCTGCCCACGCTTGCTGGGTCCTCTCCCTGCCTCCCAAGTCAGTCATGCGGGCACTCAAGGTCGTGCAGCTACGTTGACTATCCTAAGCAGGGGTGACAGCCTGCCCTAGAGCCCCTCCGGAAGCCAGAGAGGATAATAGTAATTGCTGGTTAATAATTGCTAACACAGAACTCACTATGGGGCGGGCAGTATGGGAAGAGCTTGGCCAACATTTCACATCAACCCTGTGGAGTGGCCACTCGTCTCACTGCCATTTTACAGATGAGGAAACCGAGGCTTTGAGAAGTTCAATGACATGCCCAAGGGCAAGCAACTACTAAGCAGAGGAATCGGGATTTGAACCCCAGGCCTTCTGGCTCTAAAGTTCACTCTGTTTTTCATACTGTTTTATTTACTTATATTAATTTTTTTCTCAAAGGAAACTTCTTATTACACTACTGTTCATGAAAACCCCAAAGGTAAAAATAAAAGCAATGAAAACCAAATAAGGTTAGTAAATTCTAGCTAGATCCTGTTGCTGTTCAAAGACCTGAGTCTGAGACCTGTTCTCAATTGATGGGAAAGAGAGATTAACGCATGTTGGAAAGGTGTTGATGATCCCTGAGCCCAGAACAGAGGCTTTCTCCTTGAAATAAGCGAAGGCTAAAATGGGATTGAAAAGGCAATGAGTTTTTCACTGAGTGCCTCACTGTTATCTAACGCAGCTTAGCTATGTGGTCTTCATTAGTACTGTTCAGCAAACATTCCTGGTTTTCGCCCGGCCATGCGGAAGGTTGACACCTCCCGGTCTCTTTGTGATTGGGTGGGGCCACGTGACCAGTTCTGCCCTTTCTAAATGGCAAATTACTTCTGGGCTATAACATTTAATTCCTGATGTGAGGCCAGCCAGCACTCTTTTTTCCGGAGCTGGGGTCCCAGAGCGGGGACAGTGCGGAGGAGAGAGAGCTCCTCGGCTCAGCTGCAATGATTATGTAACACGAGCAAGAAAGCTTTGATGTTCTAAGCTATGAAGACTTGAGGTGTTTGTTAACTGCAGTATAACCTAAGCTGTTCTGACTCAAACAGCATGTCATCCAGGATCGTATTAAAGACCCAGCCCCCATTTCAGAGTCCACAGTCTCAATTACTTACTGTGCCGTGCGAGACATTGACCAAGCCAAGACTGGAGCAAAGCCTTCATGGTCCTTCTAGAACGTGCTTACCTTTCCTGTTGTCTCCTCCAAATCAACTACCTTGGAAAACTACCCATTTCTCCAACGTGCCGTTGACCCTCCCCATCTTGGAGCTCTGTGTACGCTTTCCTCTCTGCCGGGAATGATGCACGCCTCTATCTCTGCCCCCGCCAGTCGTGGGTAAAGACACAGATGGCCTGTGTTTGGATCTGAGCTCTGCTATTTGCCAGCTGTGTGATCTTGGGCTGGTCATTTAACCTCTCTGGGCCAGTTTCCTAATCTATAAAATGGAGGTAGTCCTGACTCGACCACTCATTAATATACGGAAAGCACATAGAACGATGTCTGGCGCATAGTAAGCATTTATAAGCATTAAATGATCAGTATTGTCCCTGCTTGTTGAAATCCTGCCTGCCTTTTGGGGCCCAACTCACATGTCATCATTTCCATGAATCCTTCTATTCTCTGCTCACTCTGAGGGCAAGTTGCACGGTGCCTCCACATTCCCAGGTTATAAGCTGCTGGGGCAGAATCACATCTTTATCATCTGAATCTCCTGGCCTCCCTGCACAGCGCCAGCACGTGACCTTGCACACAGTGAGACCAGGGAACGGTGGTTACATTGAACTGACTCAGGCCAGGGTAGGGTAGGGTAGGGAGGGGTGCCTTGGGCCTCAGTGAGGTTCACGAGGGGCTAAGAAGGCTCTAGGTCTCGGTCTTGCCTCTGGAGCGGCGGTGTCTCATCGAGCCAGTGCATCAAAAGCCAGGGGCCCTCTCCCTTATTCCTGGAGTGTCACTTTGGATACCAGTTGTAGTCGTTTCCTAGGGCTGCCGTGACAATGTACTACAAACTGAGTGGCTTAAAACAATAGTAATCTATTCTCTCAGTTTTGGAGGCTGGAAGTCCGACATGAAGATGTCAGTAGGGCCGTGCTACTCCGAAACTCTGCGTAGACATCTTCCTTGCCTCTTCCTAGTATCTGGTGGTGGCCGTGGATCCTCGGCTTGTGGACACATCGCTCCAGTCTCTGCCTCTATTGTCACATGGTGTTCTCTGTGTGTGTCTGCTCTCTTCTATTTTATTTGAGACAGAGTCTCACTGTGTTGCCTGGGCTAGAGTGCCATGGCATCAACCTAGCTCACAACAACCTCAGACTCCTGGGCTCAAGCAATCCTTCTGTCTAAGCCTCCAGAGTAGCTGGGACTACAGGCATGCGCCACCATGCCCGGCTAATTTTTTCTATATATTTTTAGTTTGCCAATTAATTTCTTTCTAATTTTAGTAGAGACAGGGTCTCACTCTTGCTCAGGCTGATTTTGAACTCCTGACCTTGAGTGATCCTCCTGCCTCGGCCTCCCAGAGTGCTAGGATCACAGGCGTGAGCCACCACGCCCGGCCTGCTCTCTTCTTATAAGGACGCCAATCATATTGGATTAGCCTTCCATCCACAATCCAGTACAACTCATCTTCATTCGATTTATTTTTAATATTTTTCTTTCTTCAATAATAAATTAACTTTAGCTTATTGTAACTTTTTTTACTTCATAAACTTCTAAATTATTTTTAACTTTTTGACTCTTTTGTAATAATAACACGTGGCCTAAAACACAATCACGTTGTACAACTGTACAAAAATATTTTCTTTCTTTATATCCTTATCCTATAAGCTTTTTTTCTATTTAAATGTTTTTTAAAAACTTCTTTGTTAACACTAAGACACAAACCTACATATTAGCCTAGGCCTACACAGGGCCAGGACCATCCGTATCACTGTCTTCCACCTCCACGTCTTGTGGCAGTGGAAGGTCTTCAGGGACAGGGACACATCTGGAGCTGTCATCTCCTATGACAACCGTGTCTTCTTCCGGACACCTCCTGAAGGACCTGCCTGAGGCTATTTTAGAATTAAACTTTTTTAATAAGTAGAGGGAGAACACCCTAAAATAACAATAAAAAGTATAGTATAATAAATCCATAAACCAGCAACATAGTTGTTTATCATCATCCAGTGTTATGTACTGAACATAATTGTATGTGTCACACTTTCACATGACAAGCGGCGCAGTGAACTAGTTTACACCAGCATCACCACGAACACACAAGTAATGCATTGTGCACGGCGTCATGATGGCTACAGCGTCACTAGGGGATGGGGATTCTTCATTGCCATCGCAACCTTACGGAACCACCATTGTACCTGCAGTCCATCGTTGACTGAAACGTCATTATCTGGCACATGACAGTAATCTCACATTCGCCAGTACAGGGGTTAGGGCTGCAACATATATTTTGGGGGGATGCAGTGCAGCCCATGACACCAGGAGTCAGGAGACAGGGACCCTTGACCTCTGGCTTCCCCCAACGGGGGCCATGAAAGTAGAAGGGGGAGGAGGGGCAAGGGAGCGCTGGCCTGGGGACCAGGACACCAGAGTTCTGCTTTCAGCTCCCAGAATGACCTTAGCCGTTCCCCTTTTTCTGGGCTTTAATCTTCTTCATGGTCAGATGAGGAAAAATGCCCCCCCCCACACCAACCAGGTTCCTGGGAGACCCAAATAAGGTAGGGAACGTGAAGGGTAGGGAACGTAGACACCTGTGCACAGATGAGAAGTCTTTCTCCTAGGCCCTAACTGTGCTCTCATGCCTCTCCTGGAGGTTTGGCAGAGTTACTGCAAGGGTAGTTTTTCTACATGATCTAATTAAATAGCCCCAAAGTCTGTTCCTGTAGCCCTCCCTCGCTCCCTCCCCTTTCCTGAGGTTCTCTCTGTGAACTCCTCCCTTCTCCTGGTCTGCCTTAGTTTTATCACTTGGCTCCGCAAGTCTCTTTCTTTTAGAGACATGATCTTTCTCTGTCACCCAGGCTGGAGTGCAGTGGTGTGATCATAGCTCATTGCAACCTCGAACTCCTGGACTCAAGCGATCCTCCTGCCTCAGCCTCCCAAGTAGCTGGGACTGCAGGTGTGCAGCACCACGCCCAGCTAATTTTTAAAAAATTTTTTAGAGGTGGGTTCTCACTGTGTTGCCCAGGCTGGTCTCAAACTCCTGGCCTCAAGTGATCCTCCCACCTCAGCCTCCTGAGTCACTGGAATTACAAGTGTGAGCCATTGTGTCCAGCCTTAGTTTCCTTCTCTGTAAAGTAGTAAGAGCGTCCACTCCACATAGTTGTCACAAGCATAATTCTAGAGGCAATGCAATGAATTCAGCACATAGCTGGCACATGGTAAACTTGAAAAATGTGCATTAATATGAAGGCCAGCCTCAGCAGCACAGGGAAATAGCACATACGACATACAGGCAGGCAGTCTATGGCCACTGCATTGCTCCCTGGCCCTAGGCCTCCATTCACGCATCCATCTGCCAGCCTGTGATTCAGCCCCTACTCAGCGCCTCTCCGGCTTCACGGAGGACAGGTCCTGTTTGTTTAGAAACCCCACTGGCTGAGCTTGCTGTGTGGCTTGGTTCACAGCCCCTGTCTCTCTGGCCTTTAGTCTTCTGGTCTGCAGCCTAGCTTCCAGGGCAGCATCTCTCTGATTCCTTCCACTCCTTTCTCAAAATCCTGGCCTCAAGCAATCCTCCCGCCTCAGCTTCCCAAATCGCTGGGATTATAGGTGTGAGCCGCCGGGCCCGGCCTCCTCCCATTCCTTCTCTCCTTACTCGCCTTCCCCCTTCCCCTGAGGCTAGGCCACAGCCCCACATCTTTTCCGGAGCCGGGACCTGGCCCAGCCCAGGTGACGTTGCGAGACATCCAAAGTGGCCGTTTTCAGGCAGGCTCCACTTAATCAGAACAGTAAGTGCGTCCCTGCGCCACCATGTCAGTTCATCGCACCCTCGCGAGGACCCCCTCATTAGTCCCATTTTACAGATGAAGGCCCGTGACACTCGCTGTAGTCAGTAGCTGAGCAGGGGCCCCCACCCAGGGCGTGCATACCACACCCTCTGTGCAACCTCTCCACGCCACACCTCTCGGGAAGAACAAAGAACAGTGGGGGGGGTCAGGGCCACCAAGTGCCCACTCCTTTTCCCGAGAATCCAGCTGTTTCCTCAAATGAGGGGTGGGATAGGGTTGGGAGGGGATTAGAATCACAGAACTTTTCAAGCTTGGGCAAGACTTCGGAGAAGGGAATGAGAGAGGGATCCTGTCCTCTGGATGCTCTCATAAATATTAATAATTACAAGAGCTGACATTTATCTGGTGCTTACTGTGTACCACGCTCCATTCTAAGCAATTACACATACATTAACCAGCCTAATCCTCACAAAAACTATCATCGTCACTTTACGGATAAGAAAACCGAAGCATGAAAAGTTACGTCCCCGCAGCTACTAAGTGACGGAGCCGCAGTTGAACGCAGCAGGCTGCAGAGTCAAGCTCTGATGACGCATTTCTCCGACAGTCACTCACATAGCTCTCTGTATACAGCGCTGCCCAGGCGCGCCCCCACCCAGCCTTGGAACACGCGAGGACAAAGGACCGGCCATCACATCCCACGTGCACCCCAAGCCCTCGTCCTCAGCCTTCGGAACGTTTGTTCCCCGGACGAAAGGCCCTTTATGCAGGGATGGGCCTGGATCCCTTTTAGAAGAAAATGCAATTTTCTTTTCCACTCAACAAGCCCGTGTTTTTCTCCTCTCCCTGCAGCCCCAGTGTTTATTTCGGCAGGAAAATAGCCTTTGAGGTCCTCACGTCTCTAAAGCTGAGAGGGAGCGGGAGGCAGAGCAAACATTCAAAAGCATGTCCACGTTTTGGTTGGAACATGAACGTTTTAAGGATTAATAACAGTTTTTGGAATCCGTGGACCCTGCTGCTCTTTCAAGGTGAAAAAGAAATAACCCTTTCCTTGAATATCACAGCTGCTGGGGGCAGAGGGGAAAAACCCTCGGGGAGCTGAGCTGGGGGTCTCCTTAGGCAGAGTCCGATGAGGAACGGCCCCGAGTGCTGGCCCAGGGGGTGTTTTCATAGCTCTGTGGCTAAAAGAAAGTGAAAACAAAGTAGATGTTCTTGAAGCTCCACTCCCTCTGTCGAAAGGATTGTCTTGTACCCAGGGGTTATGCCCTTCCTGTTTTGTTTGATGTCAAAAGTCCTTTCTTTAAGGAAATTGTCACTATATTAAACAATATAAAAATACTTCATATTAAAAGTACTTCGGCAAGAGAAAATAGTTGGCAATTCGATCCCAGTCTCCCAGTTGTTGCTTTTTTGGACTGGTTCTGGCTTGGGAAATCTCAGTTCTGAGACCACAGTTGAAGAGGAAGACAGAGATGGACACACATGATCACCACCTCAAGGCAAAACAAGGGCCCCCTAAGACACCACCGCAGCACAGCGGGGGTTCAGGGGAGGATCCTGGGCGGTAAAGGGCAGGTGCCGCGTCACACCCGGAGCCAAGGAGAGCCCCAGGGAGAGGAAAGGAAATGAACAAAGCTGTGGAGCAAGGAGCACAACTGCGCCAAGAGGACACCTGCTTGTCCACGGGCTCCCCCAGAAGCCAATTTCATCTACTTCACCCCACCACCCTGCAAGGAACAGGCTCCCATTATCCCCCTCTGACACCGGAGGAAACTGAGGCACAGTAAGGTTACAGTCATGCACAAGGTCACACAGCAAGCAGGGGCAGAGCTGGGGTGCTCACCCCAACTACCCAGCAAGACCGACTACATGATTTGTAGGCCCCGTATGAAATGGAAATGAGGGGGCCCTTGTTCATAAATTATTAAGAATTTTAAAATGGTGACAGCAGACTATTCAACCAAGGATGGGGCCCTTCTGAGGGTGGGACCTGTGCAGTGACTCAGGTTGCACACTCATGACACTGGCCCTGCTTCTGCGCCTGAGAGTCCAGCTCTTTCTTTTACACACCACTGCTTTCCATTAGATGGTGGGTTAAGTTAAACAGAAGAAGCAAAACCTAAAATTATCTATTCAGTAAAATCTACAATATTCCTTTCAGTCAAGTATAATACACAATACACCAAATTATTCATCAATGGGCATATTTGGGGGGTGAGACCATAGGTGAATTTTTCCTACTTTTCTGTATAACTACTTTTTAATATAAGTATGAATTTTTTAAAAAAGGAAAGAAGTGGTGTTTGTTGTGTTTGAAGTAGCTTTACTTGTAAGATAGGGAAGAATTATGAGGTTTTCTGGCCATTCCCTTCCAGGGCCACTTGGGTTCTCTTTGCCTGTCATCCCTTGTGACCCTGAACCTCTACCCTCCCCACTTCAAGGCCCCAGCCTGGCCCTGGCCTACAGCTGGTTGTCAGGACTAGAGTATGTTGTGATCAACCAGAGCTGGAGGGCCAGTGGAGAGACCACGGGCCTAGGAGAGAAACTGGGTCTGGTGAACCAGAAACTGGGTCATACTCTGCCATGAATATGCTGTGTGGCCTTGGCCAAGTCCCTTTCCCTCTCTGAGCTTGATGTTGTAGCAGAGTCCTTTTACACAGTGTCGTCTACAGCTCAATTACTGCAACAGTCAAGGACATAATGCCACCCACAGAGACCCTTTCTTGAGATTCTTCCTTTTCCACAAAGAGCAGAAATGGGGTGAATGAAGCACAATGGTCTGGAGAGAGGCAGTGTGGACAATGAAAAGAGAGACTCTCAGTTGGGGATAGTCCAGGGAGCAGTATCTGCCCCTCTGGGACATCTGTCCTCTCTGCTCCGGACTCTCCAAGGCTTCCAACTGCCCCCAGATTAAACCCCCAACTCCTTGCCATAGCCCTCCACGGGCATCCTGCTGGCTTCATCTCCTTCCATTCCTGAGTCCTACTGTGTGCGTCCCCCTCTCTCCAGCCCTGTGACAGCCAGCATCGTGCCAGCAGGGACCTTCTGTCTGGCTCCCCACTGTGTCCTCAGTGCTTAGACCGTCGATAAGTATTTGATGAATGAATGAATGGGCCTGCATTTGCCTCTCAGTACAATGAGTAGCTAAGTATAATTCAGTAGTTCTGGTTATGGACGCCTTTTAAAACATAATGAAATTTAAGGATCCTCTCCCCAAAAAAAGCACAGACATAAAATCTCACATTCAGTTTGGACACATGGTCCCTAGCCCTTTTGAAGCCTCCCCCAGAACTCTTGATCTTGCTCAGAGGTTTTCAGTTTGGGGAATGGAAAACAACGAAGATCAAACGGCTGTTCCTTTGATTGTAAGAAATGTTCAGGATTTGGTGCTGTCTCTTTGTGAAGTTTATGCTTCCTCGTTTGGAGCCAAGAGAACCCTTTGGTGGCCCCTCCTGCACCCCCGTCCCTAACTCAGCAGAGCCCTTGGCTCAGGCGACCAGGCTCTGCTATTCCCGCTCATGGGTTGGCATCCCGTTTTCCTTCTGGCCCCCTTCTCTCCCCTTCCTGCCGCTAGGATCTGAAGACAGCGGACTCGGGTCCCTGGAGAAATGGGCTCCCTTAACACCAACACGGTCCCCCATCTATAAAACCTTTCAACTTCATAAACTCGTAACTGCAGAAATCTGTCCAAACATTCCGGGGCGGTTGTAACTATTGGTGTTGGCTTGCAGACATGAAGTGAGCTGCCAGAGCTTTAATGAGGAAATACTTAACAGGCCCGGCCCAGGGTGACGGCCAGGGAGGGCGGGGAGCCCAAGGACGGGTGCCAAGGAGCTGCGAGCTGGCCTCCGCCGGGCACAGTGGACGAGACAGGCTATCCATCATTTTCTCAGAAAAGCAAAATTGACTCCATCCTTTTACCCTTTGGGAATGTGGGCGGAAGAGGGTAAGATGGGTCAGAGATGGCAGGACAGCTGTCAGGAGCGAGAGCTTAGCCAGGGCAGAGCTTTGCGTGGAGACCCGCGCAGCCAGACAGATGAAAGAGGCGCTTTCTCCCTCCCAGGCCGAGACGCGCCGTCTTTTCCATGATTAATGTGGAGAGAATGGCTTAGACGCTTTTGAGGGCCGGCAAGGAGAAGTGGTCCTTTCTTCCTCCTCCCCAGGCGCCTGTCTGGAGGATGGTGGGCAGGGAAGGGTCAGTCGTGCTGGTGGGGGCCACTGCAGGGCCACCTGGAACTCGCGCAGGAATCCACATCACTGCACACCCAGGGCCCCTGGCACCCAGGAGGCAGCCTGTGGGCAGCCTCAGGAAGAGGGGACTGCCGCAGTCCCAGCCAGGCAGCTCCAGAGAAGCAACTACCCATGGCATTTCCCCTCCCACCAGCCACATGAAACAGTCTGTGGGGACGGGGAGAGAGAACACATTTCAGAAGTGGGTGTGAAAATTTGGGCCTGGCAGACAAGATGCCATCCACAAGAAGGGGGCCACTCCGTGGCCTCGGACCTCCTGGAGACTTTGTTGAAGGAGTTCCCTTCAGTCTGGTTGTCGGGAGAAAGGGTCCCTTGGCTGTAGGTTGGGAGAAACTGCTGCCTTCCCTTCTCTCCGTAGGGTAGATGAGGCCTGGGCCCTGGGTGGGGCCACACTTTGTGCCCGTGGCTGGGTGGGCAATTCTAAAAGCTGAAGTACCTGGAAGTACCAAGTCAGAACAGCATCTCTGACCTCACCACATGGTCCAACCACACCCTGGAGCCCCAATTTTCAGAGCAGCTGACTCCAGGCCAAGGAGAGCCCATAATTTCCAGATACGTAGAGGAATGCCTGGGCTCACAGAAGCTGGGGAATAGGGCTCTTTCTCGATAGAGTGATGGGTTTCTTTTCCCTCCTTCATATCAACAGCTCTCAAGACCTTGCCTGGCTTCATGTCCGGCCCCCCACAGAGACTCCCCAAGATGCCCACGGAATGAAGCCCCACTCTCTTTATGGAAAAGACCCCAGAAGTCTGCTTGCAGCCCTGGAGAATAGGAAAAGAGTGTTTAGATGCCTGTTAGACAGAAGGAGAAACTGAGGCCCTAGGGAAAAGCTGAGTTCAAGTTATAGAACAGGTTTTCCCTCGAAGGCTATTTGGCAACACGCTGGTTTTACAAAGTGGGAACTCTACATGCAGCTCAGGGAGCGGAGACCGAATCCCCTCCCCAAGGCACTGCTTGCTGCCCTGGACCCCGGCTCAGGGCCTCCTCTTCCTCCTCTCCTGCCTCTGGAGGGGGCTCAGCGGGCCGCCCCCCAGCCCACGGATTTTCCCCCTGCCCCGGCAGAGGTCAGGCCTGGGCCAAAGAGCCTCGAGAGCTTCATCATAGCCAAGGAGGCCCCAGAAAGTAACAGATGCAGGGAGAGGAGTCGAGAAAGCCGGTTTCGGTTCCAGATCTCTACTGGAAAGCTCGTGACTTTGGGGGGGCCCTTCACACATAGCCCTAATATTTGAAGAGCATATTATGTTTTCAAAGGCTCTTTCCCATATGTTATTTCATCCTATCCTTCATCTCATGGGGACTCAGTTTCTTCACATCAGAAAGAGGGAATTGAATGGACAGATGGCTTCAAGCCTTCCTCTCCCACATGCTAATATTCTGTGAGACTGTCTTTTACTGTGTCTCATATATTATATTGTTCGTTTTAGGATTTATGTTGCTAAGATTCTGTGCTGTTGGATTCTAGAATCCTGGGCTTCTAAAATTCAGTGGTCTTTGATTCTCAGAATATATGACCTTTTTGTTTTGTGATTGCCTATGTCAGTGTCTCCCAGATTTCATTCATTCCTGCACCACCTTTACCACACGGGCTATGTCTGCATACCACCTGTATTATTATGCACTTAGTCTTTTTCTTTAAATAGACACTTTTTTGACCTAAATAAATGTCTTTAAAATGGAAACTTTATATCATTATTGCAAATGGAAAACCGGTCTCACCTGCCATAAATAGGAGCTAAAAGTAAAAATAAATACAATAAAAACAATGCTATTAAATTCTAACTAGATACTGTTGCTTGCCAAAGGCTCCAAGCCCAAGGCTTGCTCTTTTAAAAAAAGTTTTTTAATATATATATGTATATTAGCAAGGTTTAGGGAGGTATTAAAGACAGGTTAGCATCAAATTGAAACCATATAATGAGAAGGTCTGGAAATAGAAGTGAACTTTCCATCTCTTTCTCATTAAGTGGTTCTGGGGTGTTCAGTGCTGGCTGGACATCACCTGCGTTCATGGCAGGGGCACGTCCCTTCACTAGGAAAAACGTCTCACTCCGTATGTGGGCCAAGGAACCTGGACTCACCTCCCGGACCACACGCACATTGTCCAGAAAAGTGCAGTTGGTTTCCTCCCTTCTGAGCTTTGGAAGGCATTGCATTATTGCAAAAGCAGGCCCTCAGGTTTAGGCCCGGGGCTTCCCTCTGCTGGTCTCCCTCTGGATAAGAAAAGGTAGACTAGAAACTCTCCAAGCCTAACACTTGGAGACTTGAGTGACACCGGAGCCACCAACAGGACTCAACCGGGGAGAACCATGCTTGCTTTAGTGCAGGTCTAGTGACAGACAGCTGTGCCTGCAGCTGATGCTTTTGCCTGAGGGGCAGAGAGAGCTGGCACAACCCCTGCGGTGCTGGTCCCCCAGAGTCAGGGGTGGGGGCTGCAGGAAGAGGCTGTTGTGACCCAGGACACCACTGGACCCTCTCTAAGGCTGTCTGTAGAGCCAGGGTGGTATCAGGACAGGTCCTGTGGGCAAGAGGAAGCAAGTTCTAATCCCACACATTGCTGGTCCACTACATGACACTGAGTAAGTCCCTTCTCCTCTGGGGTGCGACTTCCTCGCTGTAAGATCAGGGTGCACACAGACTGGCTGTGCGAGGAGCCGTGGTGTCTGATTGCTCGCCCGCCGGCCCACGACTCTATCTTCAGCACATGTTCACGTGCAAATAAATAGCAGCTGCTATTACTGTTATAACGATAATAATTATTATTTGATCCTCATGATACTTTGAGGAAGGGTGGCATGGGCAACAATTTTCTCATTATCAGGGGCAATGCATGTAAATGTTTCCATACACAGAAGTACTCCATAAACTTGATAACAATACTTCCTTTTCCTTCCTGCCAGGCCCTTTGGTGCCTGAGGGCAGCATCAGTCCTTGGCCCCGGGCTCAGTTTCTAAAGCTGGTCTGGTGGCAACTTCTCCATGATAGTCAGAATCAGAGGTCTGATTACTTTGAGTAAGTGCCTTGGCTACTCTAGGCCTCAGTTTCCCCATATGAAATAAAGGGATTAAACTATCTGACCTCCAAGTTCCTTCCAGCCTTGGCACTGAGAATGGCAGATGCAGTTGTGCTCACCACGAGAAGGAAATGATCTGGCTGCTTGGATTCATTTGGCTCAACGAAGACACCGTCAGATTTGCAGTCAGCAGAATGGGGACAACTTGCCAGGTGGCCTGGGAAGATGAGGCATAGCCTTCATCCACAGACTGTAGGCAACCAGAGGATGGGGGCCATGCCTGTATTTATGGATCCTCACAACCTCAGCCCTGCAGAGTGCTCAACACATAAAAGTTGCTCAACAGATATTTATCTAATGAATGTATGTGTGCTTGAACCACCATTCAGTGATAAGCATTATTAGAAAACTGAGGGTGGAGTCAAACACAATCAAGTTCAAGCTCCTTGGCCTCAAGCTCCAAAGAGAGCAGGCCCCCTCTTTCCCTTCAGGTTCAAACTGCAGCATTTGTCCAGTCTACGGGTGTATAGGGGGATTGAACTATTAACTTATTTTAGCTAACTAGGGAAAACCTCAAATCTATGGGCATCTTTAGGATTTTTAACAGCTGTTTAGCCTGCCCAATAGTCATTCATTGATTTCACAAACACTTCCTGAGAATGTCTTTGTAGCTGGGGCAACAGAGAGGGTGTGAGGGACAGGCATGGAATTTGGGGAGCCCAGCTCCGACGGGAGTTCTTTGTGTGATCTTAGGCAAGTTGCTTCTCTTCTACAAGTCATAGTGTTCTCATCTGTAAAATGGGGTGTTGGACTTGTTAATATCTAAGGATGTTTTCTTACTATGTATGTTCAAAGTCTTATACTGTGAAGTACAGATTCCCAGTGTAAGGGAATCAGAATTTTTTTAAAAGAGATCTATGAAGTAATTTATTCATCAAACATTATCTGTGAATAATACATGAAATTACAACTCCTGTCATGTATGTTGGAGTGAGGAGGCTAATGCACTCTGCAAAAGGGTCTCCTACTTTAAAGGGTAGGTTCTCTGGTGTGAATGGCATTGGCTATCATCCTGACTCACATGGAGTTTACATTCTAGTAAAGATGTAATCCAAACAACCTGAGTATAATAAAAGAAACAGATGTGGATCCTGAAAGTTCAGAGGTAGAAGATACCAATAAAAGGCAAAAAAGTTATTTTAGGAGTCACAGACCCCACTGAGAATCTGAGAGAATAACAGATCCTCCCCCATGCAAAAGGTACCAAGTTTTACATACAATTTCTGGGTGCTCATAAGCCTCCAAGTTCATCTCACAGAGCTCATCACAGTTCTTAATCAAGGTTAAGAACGTTTTTATTTTTTTCTTTCCACGTGCATGTTCTGCTTATGTAAAGAACTGGTGTTGATTTAGATAAACCCATAAGCAGAATTCAGGCGGGTCTGGAGCAAATCCCTAACTGGAATTCTTGAACAACCGCACCACACAAGTTATCAGGAGAGGCTAGAGACACACAAGGTCAGTGGCCTTGGGACCCGGGGGACCAGAGAGAAAAGGGGGTAGGGAAGTGTGGGTGAAATAAACCATGAGCCATCTTCTCTGTTTCTTCTGCTAGACAAAGCAATTCTTTCCGCTGCTTCGGAAGATCAAACCCATGAGCTTCATAAACATAAAAAGCAGAGCCTCTTAAATCATTGGGGAATTGTTTGTGAATATAATTATCGGATTAAATCATCTGTTCATAATAAACAGAGACTGGGGCTGAGAATCCACAACCTCCACGATTGGATGTAGACGAGCAAAGAACCGAGAAGGAGCCTGTGGGGGCGAGACCCCACCCGAGATGGTCCTGTTCGGAGGCAGGGCCACCAGCTAGGAAACTCTGCCTCCATTCTCATGAACGCGGGTTCCTCGGGGTGGGAGAAACCTGAGGGGTACATAGCATTGAAAAGGTGAAAACACGCTTTTGATCCTTCAGTGGTAATAATTTTAAAGGTCATGGCCAAAGCCGTCAGCACTACAATTACGCTCAGCAGTCTCACGGCAGAGGACAAAGGACCCGATGGCAAAGCACGGTTTGATCGAGGCTGCTTGGCAGGCAAGGACGGAGACCCCCTGAGTGACTGAGGGGGTGGAATGACTGGAGGGGCCGGTGCTTCTCACACGCTAATGCACATCTGACTCACCAGGCATCTTGTCACAGTGTGGATTCTCATTCAATAGGTCTGGGATGCAGCCGAGAGTCTGCATTTCCAACAGGCTCCCAGGTGATGTCATGATGCTGGTTCACAGGCCACACTTGGAGAGCGAGGTCCAAGATCATGGCAGTGACAACAGAGCATCGCTAAGCCCCGTGAACTTTAGAGTCAGACAGGCCTGAGTTCAAACCCTGCCGTCCCTATCCCACCAGCTGAATAACCTTAGTGACGGAGCCTGTTTGAGACTCAGCTCCTTATCTGCAAAATAGGGACAACAGGCACGATTATCTGTGTATTCAGTAAATATCTATTAAGCATCTACTATGTGTCAGGCTCCTGCTAGGCCTGGGGAGGCAACGGTGAGGCAAAGCAGACCCAGTTCCTGCTCCCGTGGATCTGACAGGCTTTGAGATGATGGATGTGAAGTATTTAGCGCAGTGCCTGGTGCGTGGTAAGAGATCAACAAATGATATCTGGTTTTATTAGTAGTGGTACAGTATCATCAATTTCAAGCACCCAGAGGAGAAGAGCCCTTCTATTAAGTGCTGACTGCCTGGAAGAATCTGCGCTTCATTCTGCAATACAGGAGTCACAGATGTGGAGCTCCACGGTCCCCACCCGCAGTGAGGAGCTCATGGTCCAGTGGGGAGATGTGTGTTCCACCCAAGCGTAGCACAAGTCAGAGCTGCCTTCACTCTGTCCACACTCTTCATCCTGATCCACTGGCCTCCACTTGCTTCTTAAAGCTGGCTCTGGGCCCCTCTCCATGCCCTGCCCCTAACCATAGTTTTCTTACTCTGCCGCCCATGTCTACCCTTTCTTTACCACATTGGCTTGAGAAATGCTGTTCCCCCTCAGCAGGGATTGTGACCCCACACCTGCTGGCCAGAAGGCCTGTAGACCTCCCACTCGGAGCTATGCACCACCCCCTAGGCGTCCCTACCTTCCTGCCTACCGGGGCCACAAGAATAGATCAATCTAGGCACCTGCGGTATGATGGGGCTCTGGGAATCAATCGCAAAGACCCGTAGGGGTGTGCATTCCAACAGAGTGCTTGACAGGCTCGGATCAAGGGGTTGGGGTCCGTGGTGCTGATGAGGAACCGACAGCGTGCCCCCGGTGGGCTCGGCTTGGACGCCTGGGTCCCGGCCTCCCTCCGCCCCTTCCTGGTACCGGCTTTGCTTCAGCTAGGTTCTAAGTCAAGGCCAGTGAGAAGGTGAGACAGGGCTGGGAGCAACTTCAAGGACCAGCTAATGGAAGGAGACCCAGAGGCAGCCTTAATCTTAAAGTTAACTGGAAGTAAGCCACAGAAACTTACTAAGAAACGATCAGGAGCAGCAAGCGCTAGGACCTGGGGATAGGGTGAGGCTCGAGAAACAGTCCCGGCCCTCATGGAGTTTACAATCTAGCACGGAAAGCCAACCAGCTGGCGGGGCATTGCAGTGTAGTGTGGTGGGCACCGTCACGGGGATGTACCGGAACTGGCGTGACCCATCAGCACAGGCTTCCCGGGAGGAGGAGGTGCTGCAGCTGAGACCTGAAGGAGAAGAAAGGTTAGGCAGGGAACAGTGAAGGGAAAGGACATTCCGAGATGAATAAACAGCATGCACCAAGGCTGGATGGAGCACAGTCCATGTGATCAGAGTGGCAAAGTGACAGGCAGGGGCATGGTGAGGGGCCGAGGCGGGCCGTGGAAGGCTAGCGTCGTAAGCAGCTTGGGTACTCTCCTGAGGGCAAGGGGGAGCCACTGGAGGATGCCGCAGTACAATTCTACAGTACAGTTATTAGCCTACCTTTACAGATGGGGAAACTGAGGCACTGGGGAGTGGTTAGGTAACTGGCCTGAGGTCACACTACCAGAAAACACTGGGGCCAAGGTTCACTGCAGTCTGAGGCCAGAGTCCACACCCTCCAGCATGCTGTTAAGTACATACACGGATACAAACACACATACATTTAAAAAAAAAAATACAGCCAGGGCATGGGGCTCAGCCAGAGGCCTTACAGGCAAACTCTATTTAAACCCATTTAATAAGGAGCCTCTTAATGATCTCATTAGCCTGGACAGGGCCCTTAGGAAACTTGAGGCGAGGCCCTGCTTTAAATGGGGCTTCTTTGAAGTGGCCACCACCTGAAGCGGCCACCTGAGAGGGTAGTAACAACGCCAGCCTGTGAGCCCCGCGCCCGCTTGGGCAGCCGCCACGAGGCCTCTAGCACGGCAAGACTTGGCCCCGGTGGAGCCCGGGGCTCTGGTCGGATCTCTGTGAGCTTGCTGCCAGCCGCCCCCTCTGCAGGCTCGTTCAGATGGGTGATCCGGCTGGCCGCAGTGAGGTCATGCATCATGATGGCCACAGCCAGGAGCCTGTGGCCTTCCCCGGGCCTCACCTTCTCAGCCTGGTCTGGCTCATGACCAGGGATGCCCCATGGTTCTCCTTGACCCCAGCCTCTCTAACCTCGGTTCCTTTCATCAGTCCTCTTGTCTCTAGACTGACCCCCTTCCCTTCTAGCCACCCAGCTCTGATCTCTCCAGGCTGCCTGATCTTCCATAGGAGCAGCTGTGAAGACCCCACCCAGACACCCGCCCTCCATCCACCCTGGATGCCTCCTTCTCTGGCCAGCTCTGGGTCCTCTGGACTCCCTCTCCCTCTGGCTGGGTCCAGCATAAAGGGAGAGAGTCAGCACCCCAGCAGGGCCAGGCCACATAGCTCCCACCTGCCCCCCAAAACGCTTGGGGGTGACAATGTTCTGAGAAATAGCACCCGGCCAATTGTCCCACCATGGGGTACAAAACCCAGACAGGCAGAAGGAACCGATTCACCTTTCCAGAACAGCATGCTGAGGCCCTCCCAGCAGGCTGCGGCTGAGGCCCCTGCCTATTAATAGTCAAGCAGCTGTTTGCTTCCCTGAATGAGACTCTTTATTGCAAGCTGCGTAGACAAAACAGATCCCGCTTCTTCCTGCCCGGAATATTTGGGGGTGGCGGGGCCACAGCGAGATGTTCCTTCCTTCCAGGGACACTGAGAAGGTCAGCACCAGGAGAGACCTTAGCAGTGACCCTCTCCAAATCAGGGAGGCCAAAGCCAAGCTCATTATCACCACCCCGTCTGCCCATTCCTCGCTCCTCCGCCCGCGTTCCCAGCTTCAGCCAACAGCCCCGCTCTTCCCTCGGTAGGTTTGCTCAATGTTCTCTTCTCCCCTTTGTCCCACCCCAATCTAGAAGCTTCGAAGTTGAGGCCTTGAGTGACTTTCCTGCTGATACCCTGGCCTCACCTCCATGCCCCATGCCTCAGTCAACTGTGTGCGTGACCTCGAACGCTCTGCCTCCGCTCCTGGCCTGTGCACGTGCTGTTTCCTCTGCCTGCTGCTCCCTTTCCCTGGCTCTTCATGTGGTCAATGGCCCTGGCTTGGAGGAGACCACACTAGGAAGCCTTGTCTCCCTGAGCCCACCTCACTATGCCTCGTCGCTCTGCTGAACCACCTCCGTACCTGAAGTTCTCTCCAGGAGGGTAAGGATGGGACCATTTCCTTCATTATGTTTCTCCACCAGTGGCCAGGATACAGTCTGAGGCTGAGCTGAGTCAGAGAGAGAGT
The DNA here is from genome assembly GCA_008086735.1 of Cheirogaleus medius. Lineage (NCBI taxonomy): Eukaryota > Metazoa > Chordata > Mammalia > Primates > Cheirogaleidae > Cheirogaleus > Cheirogaleus medius. The sequence goes on from VBSM01003214.1 coordinate 1,686,660, forward strand.
ATGGGAATGTTCTGTCTCCTTCCCCAGGCCCCACCATCTGATCAGTCAAGTCCTGCTCATTTGCCCTGGCTAAGAGCAGGAGATCTGGGAATGGGCTGCCTGGGTTTGAATCATGGCTCTGCCACTTACCAGGTGAGGGACCTTAGCTAAGTCATTTAACCTTGCAAAGCCTGTTTCCTCATTTGTCAAATGGAGCCAGTCAGAGCACCTGCCTCATAAGGTTGTAAGAAGTCAATGGATAATGCTTATAAAATTCCCAGCCCGGTGCCTGACACATCCAGCAAACCTTAGCTGCATAAATAATTTAACTCAATGTTTCAGTCTGACCGCAGAAACTTCCCCTATGCGCCTCCCCCAATTTAAGCACCATCCATGGTGGTTAGCATCACACAGCACATGCTCTGAGAAATGCCTCTGTAGGCTAACCCTCCTGCCGTGGAACAGGTGAGGGGTGTGAGGCCAGGAGGAACAGAGGAGAGAGCCATGAACTAAGCATTAGGCACTATGGTTTGGCCACATTTCTGCACCGTGGCCTGGGCAGCTAAGCCCATGGCTGCGTGCTGGCCCACCAGCCTGCAGTGGCAGCTTCCTGGAGAAGAATGAGGCACCATCTTCACATGAGAGCACTCTGGCACACGTCTTGGTTTCCAGTGACCCTCAGGGTGGCCTAAGGCATGTTTACGCCAGGAGTTAATGGAGTGCGTCCCTTCTCTGTCTGTCGGGTGTCTGGAGGAGGGGTGGGTGAAGGAAGGAGACATTCATTAGCGCCTTGGAGCTGACACTCTCTGCTTCCAGGAGGCTGGCTGGCTGCCTCCACTCCCCTGCGTTCCAGAGCCTTCTTAAATTGTCTTCTGAGAGGGAACACTGAGCCCTGCCTGTGCAGGACTTTTCAGTACCCAAAGCACATTGACTTCCGTGATCTCGCTTGACCCCTAGCTGCTCTCCGTGTGAGCAGACTGAGACTCTCCCCAACTTGGCCGATGGTAAAATGGAGGCTCAGAAAAGGTAAGCGCCTCGACTGTGGTAAGGCCACAGAGTAAGGGCGTGGCCATCCTGAGGCTGGAACACAGGTCTCCTGGCTCCGCGTCCAGTGCTCTTACCACTCAACCTGGCTGTTGTCCAAGGCATGCAGTGGATGGGATATTCTCTGTTGCATGAGGGAACCATGCCTTTTTTTTCCATATTCAATTCAGTATTACTGGGCACCTACTAAGTGTTAGCCATTGTGTTAGGGATAAAATGACAGGTCTTTGCTTAGGTTTTGTGTGTGTGTGTTTTAACAGGTTTATTGAGATATAATTGATATTTAAAAAAACTGTGCCTATTTAATATACACAGGAACTAGGTCTTTTAAGCAAAGAGTCCTTTGCCCATAAACATATGAAAAGATGCTCAATCTTTATTAGGATTCAGGGAAATGCAAATTAAGACCATTATGAGATATCTTTTTGTACCCGCTAAATTGGCAAGAAATTAAGGAGCCAGACAATACCAAGTGTTGACAGGGATGTGGATCAACCAGATGCTTACACACTGCTGGAGGGAACGTCTGTGGACATAAGTGATTTAGAAAACAATCCAGTATCATCTTGTAAAGTGGATCATTCACTTTCCCTGCGACCTAGCAGTTCCTCTCCCAGGCAACACATACTCCCAGGCATGCATGCACCAGTTCTTCTCACTTTGACCACACTCGCGGTTAGAATTTTGAAATATTTCCATGCCAGTTGGTACATAGGTACTATTCCAAGTCTCCCGCACCCCCTTAGCATGAGATCCCCTGTGATCGGGCTGCCCCAGTCCCCCCCACTCCGGGCACCCTCCCAATTTCCTCATGATCCAGCAACTAAAAGGTTAACACCTGGCCTCACAGAATACCCTTAGCATTCATTCTAATGGCTTAGGCCCTTACCATTCTGGTTGTTTATTGTTATTGTATACACCCTAGGGAAACCCTGGCTAGCACGCACCAGGAGAAATGCACAAGGTTATTCACAGCATCAATGTTCTTAATAGAAACCACCACCGCAATGACCAAACAACTGTAAACAACCTCATGTCTGTGGAGGGGAGATGTCTATCCAAGCTGCTTCCGTCTATCAGCTCAGAAAATCTCCTGCAGGGTTCAGAGCAGATAGAAAAGTTGGGCTCATCTCCTAGCAGGGGCCCAGTCAGATGGTCATGCTGGATAACATGAACCAAGCACTCACTCTGTGCCAGGTGCTACGTGTCTTGGGCTTGTGTCTTATTTACCAGCCAAAGTGGCAGTTATTGCTCTTCATCCCATTTCACAGGTAAGGAAACTACACCATAGGGAAGTAACTTGCCCCAGGCCACACATCGTGGAGCTGGGGTTTGAGCTTGTGTCTATGAGCTCTTCTTCACCCGTGTGAGTGCATGATCATAGAATGGGGGTTCTTCTTGGGATGCAGGACTTTTTTGGCTTGGAATCCCCAGCATCTAGCACAGAGCCTGACACAGGGACGATGATCAGTAAAAAGAGACGACTTAGATACAACAAAGGGGTCAATCGCTCTGTTGTGACCAGCCTCAGCCTCTGGACTGGGCCTCACTTCCTGTTTATCCCCCTGGTCTCTGACATCCAAACCAGGAGGCCATTCCTGCCCTGCGTTCCCTTGTTTCTTGATGTCTTGGTTTTGAATCTGGACTTGTGTGACACGTCTTCTCTGAGACCATTGCAAATCTTTAAACACAAAGACTGTGACTCTAGTCATTCATTTGTTTATTCCTTTATTCTTTATATGTTGATTGTGCACCCACATGGCAAGGCACTGAGCTGAGCATAGGAGAAACAGCAGTAATCAGGTATGGTCCTGCTTCCTCGAGCTCAGCCTGTCCTGGGCCACCCCAACCCTGAAACATATTCCCCAACGCAGCCCGGTGCTGCTCAGTGGCCCTTCAACCTGGCAAAATGGCAAATCCAGGTGCCTGGCACTGAAGCACTTGGGTGTTTTATCCCCAACATGCCTCTTGTCTGACCTTTCACTGGAGGAAGAATTTGTGTTTGCTCCGGGAAGAGAGAGGTATAGCTGTGGGAAATTCAATGTGCTTATTTATTTGTTTGGCTTCCTTAATTTAATCTCTTAAGCAAATAAAAATAAAGATAGTATGTTTGCCCAAATAGTGACAGGCTCCACCTGAGATGTTATTATTATACTTTCCAGAATTAGAATCCCGCCGTTACTGCTAGTGGCCTGCGTGCCTGGGGGCATCCCGGGGTTAGGAGCCCACCTTCCAGCCCAGTTCTGCCAATGACTTGTGATGTTGTAAAAGTCATTTCACCTCTTCAAGTCTTGCTTCCCTTCTTTATAAAATGAAAGGGCTGAGCATGCTTATAAAGCCAGAACTTTCACATTCACTAGCTCATTTGGCATTCGTAATATCCTGTGAAGGAGGCGTTTTGATCCCTATTTTATTGATGGAGAAATTAAAGCAGAAGAGACAGAAGAGTCACGGTGACCCAACCAATAAGGGGAGCGGAATTGGGCTCTCAACCCTTGCCTGGGTCCTTTTGTCCTCACCCGGGTTCCTCATACTTGAGAAATGCACACATACCTTAAAAAAATCTGACTGATCCTAAGAATATGTCCAGGGAATCTTAGGGTCTACAAACCCGAATTTAAGAACCTGCTCCATGTGATCTACAGCAAAATCTTGGTTTATTCAGGAGGCTGGGAAGTCATTGATTATCCCTGTACCGATGTGATCATAAATACAAACTGACACAGCGCTAAAGTCACGTGGCCATGCGATGTTATATCGTCCAAATGATCCAAAAATATAATTTTCAATAGTTTGGGATTATCGCTGAAATGAAAATTAAACATTAAACTCTTAAAGAACTTGTCTGAACCTCCCCCCTCCCCATTCTGAGATTCTATCCTGCTGCCTCCACATTGCCTGAAAACCCCTCCCCACTCTAACAGTCTTTGAGTTTCCCTGGCAACCATCTGCTGGTGGAAATGACAATTAAGCTGTTCAGCTGCCGGGTTCACTCAGTTCCCCCATTATGGCTCTGTGCCAGGGTCAAGCAGGCCAGAGTTTACCCACCTGCAGCGACTTGCCAACGGAGGGGGAACCTCCCAAGGTCAGGGATGAGTCTAGAAATACAGAGTAGAAAAACCCTAACCCTGGATGGACTCTGTGCCTCCATCCCCCTCCATTCCCTCCACTAACCCATCCACTCTTTATTCCCTCCTGCCTGTTATATTCCAGGCCCTAAATTTGGGGGAGAGAAGGTTAGGTGGAAAAAAATAAGCAAGGTTTACCGCAGTGTGTGTAATGTGCTACTGTCAATATTATAATATGTACCTATGTCTATGTATTTGTATCTAAACTCCGGTGACATTGCTTCCTCCTGAGATGAGAACCGAGAAGCCCGGGGACACAGCGGGTGGGAGGGTGGGAGATTTACTTTTCTCTGTACTCTTTTTGTATTTTTGCATCATGTGTATGTATCACCTACTCCAGAAATAAGTTTCCATTTTAAACAACATTCCTCACTGCCATTCAGTTCTCTGGCCGCTTGAGTGGGCTGACCCCTCAGAGGTGATGGCGGTGGGGTGATTTGGGGTCAGTAAGTGGAATGAAGAAGGAGGCATCTTTCAGCCCTACGGCCGTGGGCTCTGTGACCTTGTTCAAGAGGCTGCCGGCCCCAGAGGCCTCTGCCTATCCTCTCCCGCCCCCAGCTTGTTCCTGTGCACACTGTGCCCAGGATGAACTGCTTGGAGGTGACGGGGGCACCCTCCTGCTGTGGCCTCAAGAGACCTGTTTGTGTAGGTTGGCGTGTGGTCACATATGAGTGAAAGTGACTGGGCACGTGTGTCCTTTTCTTTCCCCAGACAAATATTTTCCTTGGAGTCATCAAATGGTCTCCCAAGCCTGCCGCCAGCGGGTGTCGGGGAGGGGTGACGAGGTGGCTTTGAGTAGCTGTGGAGTGTCGAGGGTGTGGGACACGTCCTCCGCCCTCTCCTGGCTTTCCCAAGAGGTCACAAATGCCACTCCACACACGTCCCTGCCTCCAAAGTCACCAAGCATGGGCTCAGGAGCTGCTCAGGACCCAGGACCAAGTGTGGGAGGGAAGGGGGAGAGGAGACCCACGTCCTGCATGTCCCAGCTCCTCCAGAGACCCAGCCCCACTCTGAGACGCAGTTAGGAGATTGGAAGAGGTCATGCTGAGCCCTTGGGGCCAGGCGAGACGAGGACGTTCACACTGCTTGATGGTTCTCGGGTAGCAGCTCCTCCGGAGACTTTTCTCAGCAAATCCCCCTCTCCGTGGGGACTTCAGTACTTCCTGCTGGACATCGGTCTCCTCCTTCCAGCCTCGTAGCCTGCCTGAAGCTCAGGATTGCTCTCACCGTACTTTACAAGTAAAGACACTGAGGCCCACAGGTAAAATAACTTACCCCCAAGTTCACCAGGCTCTGAATCACTCAGCCTGAATTTCAACCCAAGTCCGCTGGAGCCCATGCTCCTAACACCCCGCCTGAGGGTCACGGCCCCCTGAGGAGGGCGCTACACTGCGAAACGGCCTCAGCTTGCCGCAGACTGCAGAACCCCAAACCGCAGAGGAGGATGTTGACATTGTTGGTTATATTCAAATCTAAAGCCTTTGTGCATCAAAAGACTGCATAAACAAAGGGAAAAGATAAGACCACAGGATTAGAGCTCCCGCAAATCAATAAGAAAGACACAAACAACCCCATGGAAACAGGGGCAGAGGATTCAAAGGCAATTCACAGGAGAGGAAATCCAAACGAGCAGTGCAATTATGAAAACGTTTCAACCCCACCGATCAGAGAAAAACAAATTAAAAACAGGAATGGAAGGCATTTGGCCTCTATCAGAGTAGCAAACATTCCCAAGTTCGACAATTGCTGGCGCTTCAGATACAGCCAAGCAATGGTGGGGACCCCAAGAGGCGCACATACCCAGCGATGCCCCCTCAGGCACCTGCCAGACGAGTGCAAGGGTGGTCATGGCAGTGAAGTTTTTATTGTGGAAAATTGGAAATCAGTCAAATGCCCATCAACAGGAAAATGGATAATAAATTGTGGCACGTACTTACAATGAAATAGATTGACTGGGAGAAATATATGCGCCAGCGCTCTGCACATCAGTACACATACATTCCATATATGATGTTGAAGGAAAACAAGCAAGTTGCAGAAAGCCGTGTACAACACTATCATTTAGAAAAAGTTTAAAGCTACAAAGCAACACTTTGCATGTTTTATGAATTATATATGTAGCACATATATATATATAAACACAGGAATGACTCATGCCAACTTCAGGGAATCGTCTGAGCAGGACGGAGGGGAATGAGCTGAGAGAAGCTATTTGAAATGTCTTCTTTAACAATGTAGATCATGGGAACATGGAAGCTGTATGTACGTGTGCCTACATTTTTCATATGTCAAATATCTTGAATGATTAAAAAAAAAAAGCGGGGAGCTGGACAACTGCCCTAAGGTCCATTGTCTCCCAGGTCACTGTTTGAAAGTTCCCTCTGGAATTAACTTCCCGGTCATTGGCCCCGACTCTGTTCCTAACATTGGCGGAATGACCGAATGGGCTCCTGCCCTCAGCAGGCTGGCCACTGAGAGGGGCCCGCATCTCCCAGCCACCCCCACAACTGATGTCTCCCTCCACCCTCTTCCACCGCCGTCCCTCATCACCCCTTCCGGCCTTCTCAGCAGATGGTGGCTCATGAAGCATGTTCTCTTCTGTAGAAATTCCTTGACAAACCCAGAGGCAAAGGAGACTCGAAGAAACCCTACCTCGTTTGTCAGTGGAGTTCCCTTTGCTAACAGTAGACTGGCTCAACAAGGGACACTCAGTGGGAAGGACTGAGCTGGGAGTCAGGATCTCTGCTGTTGACTTGCTGGGTGACTCTGAGTAAGCAACACAACCTCTCTGAGCCTCCACAGGTGCACTGAGAGAGGTGGCAGTCTGCCGTGGTGGTTTCAAACCTAGAAGCGTCAGAATCAACTAGGGAGGTTTTTTAAATGCAGATGCAAGGGCCCCTCGGTTGGAATCGCCTGAGGTGGGGCCTTGGGATTACAGCATAGCAGGGGATTCCAATGCACAGCCAAGCTTGGGAATCATTACACGGTGATTCCAGGTTGGACATTCACGTATGCGAGAACACTCTGTCCACGTTGCCTGTTTTCTCTCCCCATCCCCAGTGCCTTTCTGCATCCTTGCTAATCATCACCCTGAATAGTTTATGCCAAGCAGGGTGCTGGGTGAGAATGAGGGAGCAGATGAGCTTCCAGAATGCGGCCCCTCTCAGCCTCCCACTCCTTAGTAACCGCGGGGAAGCTGAGAAAGAAGGCGGGAGGGGGAGCCGGCACTCGTATCCCTCCACAGGTGGAGGAGGGTCTGGGGTGGGGGGAACATGGCCCATCTGCTGAATTCTTGCCCCTCTGCCCAAGGCCCAGCACCCCCAGCTCCTGGGGCAGCTCCTTCTCCCTGCCTCCACCCCACCAAAGGCAGGAGTCACTGCAAATCACAGCATTCTAGAACATCAAAGGCAGACCAGTGTTTTCCCCATGCAGCCATTCACTGCTGTCTTACCACCTGTATATTATTTAATTGGTACTTTCTCTTACATTGACTCACCGCTTTTTACTTGAATGCCTACTTTAGTCCCATTCTAAGCAATAATACCTGCAAAATAGCAGGTTTGATGTGCTAGTTATTTTTTGTCTAATACACATTAATACAAATACATAATGATTTCCATTTTAAAATGTCCGTCTATTTATCTCTTGAAGTCACTTTGCACATCACCGCGATTTCAGAAACACTGAACTAGCCCAACCCTGCGGTTTCACAGAGATGCAGACTGAGGCCCAGGGAGGGGCAGAGCTTGCCAAAGGTCAGACCACTGGAATTGAACCAGGTATTTCCACACTGGGCAGCCCCCCTCCCCTACCCCACCCTGGTGACCTTGACCTTTTGGGAGACCTTTCTTTGGTTGTGCACTGCCCCCTCCTGGCTGGTTCTCCTGCAACACGTGTCCTCCTGGCAGGAGCAGTCAGAAAAGGGGCCTTGTTGCAGAACACAGTTGACTCTGCCCAAGGTAGCAAGCCCGGGCAGTCAAGGAAGGCACCGTTGAAGAGGTGGCATTTGCACTTGGCTTTGAAAGATGGACAGGAAACAGTCAAACTTCAAAGAGGAAAATGGCAATTCTATCCAAATGGTGTGAAGGGAGTGAGATGTTCCAAGGACAAAGCATACTCAAGATCCAGTTGCAGCTGTAGATGATAGGAGACACACCAGGGAACAGTCTGGGACGGGCTTTAAATGCCTGTTAAGAAGATGTAGCTCGAGCCTGTGGTCAGTGGTTCAGCCGAGGGAGCTTTGATAAGCAGGGGAGTGATGCAATGCCAAACACAGTGTGGACAGTGAATGGGGACAGGAGACAATGGCGGCAGGGGCCGCCTGCAGGGAAGAGGACGTGGCAGTGGCCCAGGCAAAAAGGCACAAGGGCCCGCCTCTGCCTCTAGCCCGCTGGGGACCTTACCAAGCCACTTCCTGTCACTGGGCCTGCTTCCTTGTCAGTAAGAGGACAGCACTGGCCAGATGCTCTCCAAGGACGCTTCCAGCTCTAAGATATAAAACCACGAATATGAGAAATTATGCTGATGAGGCTATGAATTGCTACGACCCTTTGGCAGTTCATCTGGCTTTAGCTATTAAAAATAAAACACAGGTATCCCTCTTGATTGCAGCCTACAGAAATGAAAGTTCCAGTCTATAAGGATATATTTACTAGGATATTTAGAGCAACGCTGCTGTATTAGCCAAACAACTAGAAGTGAGTAACCTATATCACGCTGTCTCCCATCTCTCTCTGTCTGTCAGTGGTCCTGCCCAAGGGTGGGTTCCGAGCCTCCAGCAGCTGGAGCCTGAACTGCATGGCCCAGGCCTCATCCTCTCTGAGCCTCAGTTTCCTCATCTACAACCAGGGCTGATAACCATTTGCATGCTTCATAGGGTGCCGTGGGGGTTAAGCCGGTAGTATTGTGAGCCTGGAAGCACAGCTCCAGCTCACTGTACCCACTCTACAAATGTGAGCTGCTACTATTATTTGAAAGGGTGTGGCAGATCCAAGTGTCTGATGTGAAATGGCTCTGATACGCTGTCATTAAGTGAAAAAAGAGAGTTTCAGGGTTGCGCGTTTAGTACGATCCCTTTTCATAAGAAAGAAAGAAAAGAGAAAGGGAAAAGGGAAAGGGGAGGAAAGACCAACACCATATGATGAATATCTGTGTCCGTCTGGGCAGAAAGGACAGGAGGGCATCTAATGCCAGACCCCTAAGACTGGCTGGGGCTGGGAGGGGTGCGTCGTGGGGAAGTGGGCCGGAAATAGAGAAGAAGGAGGGAAAGACAATTGACTTTGTCTTGACACATCTCTGAATTGTTTAACTTGTTGCTTCAGTAACAACTTGTAAACCTTTAAGAACTCCTTTGAGATCATAGAAAAAAGAAAGAAAAATTGTCATCCTATAAGAGGGAAGGAAACCGTGGGAAATCTACTGGCCAAAGTGACTTGGCCCAGGGAAAAGCCACTGTTAACAGTGCATGAAGGAGGCCGGGGGCAAGGGTAGCCTTCCCTGATGGGCCCCTCTCTTGATAGGCCCAGCACTGGCAGGGCCTTTGTCCAACAGCTTCATTTAACACAGGTAATGCTAGAACCAGAGAAGGCAAGAAACTGGCCCAAGGCCACACAGGCAAACTGGCCTAGAAGGCCAGTACTCCTGGCCCAGTAGCCTCTCTTCTGTACCACGCCACCTCCCGCCTCTGTGCCAGAGCCATTCCTGTGGGAGGAGAGTGGAGTGCCCACCTGCTGCTCATTCTTCCTTCACCTACGTCCTGAGTGCCCGCACTGTGCCCTGCAAGGTAACTAAGGCCTGCTGCTTGCCCAAGAGGCGCTCACTGCTGAGTGGTCTAGAAGCTTCCGGCTTCTACCACTAACAAAGACATCTTTTTTCCTAACTGGTAGAGAGATGCTCGGAGGCTAATTTTTTTTAATGCACTGTTTTGTTTGCTCGTGTCTTAATTGTTGCCATGTTATATTTTATCAGTTTAATGTTCTAATTTTGTGCTTGGGCCCTAAGGCAGTTCAGTGAAGGGTATGATTTGGAAAATCAGGCAAATAAAGAAATTGTCCACAGAAGAGCCAGCCTCCCAGGAGCCGGGACAAAGCATCAGCGCCGACAATGAATTTTATTAGGAACAAAACAAAAACAAACAACCTGTTGCCAGACAGAAGGTATTAGACCATCCTGGTTTTGTTTTATTTTTGTTCTTTAATTTAATACCAGTTCTCCATTTCTTTCAGGGTCAGCCAAGGATGCACAACTCAGTTCCTTCTCCACTGCCTTCTAGAAGCCTTCCACATTCCCACCTCCGGGCATATACTCTCAGTGAACGCCCTGCCTGCTCCGCCCTCTACTCTTCTTCAGGAAATGGTCTGAAAACATCCCTGCATTTGCCAATATTTATTAAGTGCCTGCTGTGTGCGGGCACAGTGCTAAAGGTTGGAGATAATGCAACCAATGAGACCACCATGAGTCTGCTTTCAGGGCGTCTGCATCTTACTCACCCAGGCTTCCTCGAGTGGGGCCGGAATGCCCTCAAGGGAATGAAAATTGGTGTTGAGGGTGGGAGTTGGTGAAAAAATCCTGAGCTCTTGCAATGGTTTTATGCTCATCATATATGTTCATCACCCATCCCCCAGCCACCCAAGCAGAAACCTGGGTGCCATCCCTGATGAGAGCTCCTAGCCCTCTCTAATCTTAGTTCTCAACCTCACAGTGGCCCAGGCCATGTAGGCTTCCACTATCCCCCTGAAAGCTGACCCCATCTGCCTTGCTTCTCTCCCTGCCCAGCCTAGATCCAGAGCCCAGAGATTCAGCTTCTCCTTTGCCAACACTTTAGACCCCTGTGCCCTTTTTCCCCACCGAGTACTTCCCCCTGCCTGCAGCTGGGTAGGAAAGCCCCAATGACGGAAATCACTCGGCAGGACAGGACACACACACACTAATTACCACCAACCTCAACTGAGTTGCCAAGACGATCAGGTGATTGGGGATTTTGTGGGCAAACTGCTTCTCAACTCTCTGAATGATCATTCTCCTTCCTTCAAACTCCTCACCACCTCTTCCTTACTCTCAGCAGAAGACCTTGCCTCCCACTTTGCAGAAAAAAATAGAAGCTCGAGATGAAATCTCCCTTAACATCCCACTTTAAACCTACATCTACATCTGCACCCATCCTCTCTTTGTTCCCACTTTTGGGTTCTAGAGAAGCCATCCCTCCTCCCCCCAAGACCAACCCCTCCACCCACACGCCTGATCCCATCGCCTTGCACAAGCTCACCAGCATTACTCACTGTCTCCCCAATTTCCTGCAGCCTTGATTAATCTCTCTCCCCTAGATCTGCCATCAGTTTTTAAACAATCTCTAGTCTGTTTCACCTTAAAACACACCTCCTCCAACAAGCACACTGACCCTATCGCTTCATCTCTCTCCTCCCCCTCACGCTAAAACTTCTCTAAAGACCTATGCCTCCCTCATCCCTCCTGCACATCGGACCACTGCCATCTGACCCTCCCCATCACGCCACATAAACAGCCCTCCCCAAGGCCCCCACCAATCTCGCTGCCTGTTGTTAAGCTGAAGCCCAAGGCTGCATCCTCATCCTCCATCAACTCTTTCCACCTTCCCGAAATGCTTCCCTTGGTCTCCTTCCATAAGCCCACACTGCTGGGTTCCCTCCCACCTCTGCAGCCACTCCTGCTTGGCTGTGCGGGCAGATCCTTCTTCGCCCAGCGCTAACCTGTGGGTGCGCCTGAGTGCTTTGTCCTGGGCCCCCTCTCTTCTCCTCCCAAGTTCTTCTCCCTGGGCAAGCTCGTCTTCATCCACAGCCACAATCGTCATCTCTCTATTGACAACTTCCCATCTTTATCTGCTGTGTCCAAACCCAGGTTTCCAAGTACCTACTGGACATCTGCACTGGGTGTCTCTAAGGTACTTCAAGCTCAACGTGTCTAAAGTAGAACTTATACTTTCCTCTCCCCCTCCACACCCTCCCCTCCCCACCAAAACCACCCACCGTCCCGGTCCTCTTCCAGTTCTTCCTATCTCAGCAAAAGGTGCTGCCTACCTGTTCACACAGAAACCGCAGAGTCCATCCTGACACTACCTGTCCCTTACCCTCCCATCCCAACACATCGCTGTGACAACGTTCCTTCCTGATTAACTCTAGGAACCTTCCACTGCTCTCCAACTCTGCCACCACTACACACCACCCCCCTCTTCTCCCTGGATGCCTGCCTACACTCCTACCCTAACTTGTCTTCCCACATCTGCTCATACCCCCACTCCACTCTCCACTGGGCACTCGCATAGGTCACCTTAAAATTCAAATTTCATCTATCGCTCTTGGGCTTACACTGTCAGTGGCTTCCAATTGCTCTTAGATGAAGGGAAAGACCCCTGATGTGGCAGATCCTTAATGTAGACTGTGCCCTCTGCCCACCTTCTGCACTGTCCAATCCCCTACTCTTCCTCTGGGCCCTACTACAAAGGCCTTCCCTTGCCTCTTCTCTCAGCTGTACCTTCTGCCTCAGGCCCTTTGCACAGGCTCTTACCTCTGCCCAGGTTTCTTGTCCCCCACCCTCTCCCTTCAGGTTTCCTCACAAACATCACTTCCACAGGGAATCCTTCCCTAACCCCCAAGAAAAAATAGATCCCTCCTTTCTGTTAAATGCATTCACAATAATAACTAACACACACACACACACTGGGAACACTATTGTTAGGAGCTTTTCTAAGCATTTCTGCTTAGAACTCATTCATTCCTCATAACAATCCTACCTGGTGGAAATTATAGTTATCTCCGTTTTACAGATAAGGAAACTGAGTCACAAAGGAGTTATATAACTTGCCCAAGTTCACCTAGTTAATGAGGTAAAGACAGAATTTGAATCCAGGCAGTGTGACTGCAGTGTAGCTTTTAAATACTGTATTATTCCATAAGAATTTTCCTTCCTGGCCTGGGCATGGTGGCTCACGCCTCTAATCCTAGCACTCTGGGAGACCGAGGCAGGCGGATCATTTGAGCTTAGGAGTTCGAGACCAGCCTGAGCAAGAGCGAGACCCCGTCTCTACTACAAATAGAAAGAAATTAATTGAACAACTAAAAATATATAGGAAAAATTAGCCGGGCATGGTGGCACATGCCTGTAGTCCCAGCTACTTGGGAGGCTGGGACAGAAGGATCACTTGAGCCCAGGAGTTTGAGGTTGTTGTGAGCTAGGCTGACGCCATGGCACTCTAGCCCGGACAGAGTGAGACTCTGTCTCAAAAAAGAAAAAATATATATATATAAAGAATTTTCCTTCCTGCACTTACCCACCATTTGAAACAGTGTATTGTATAACTGTTTCTTTAGCATGTGTCTCCCTCATTAGACTGTAAGTTCTATAGGAGTATGATTGTTTTGTCCCCAATAGTAGGTACTCAATAAGTACTTGCTAAATGGCTGAATGTAAGTAACTTAGTCACTCTCTCTTCCTCACCCACCACATTCAGTTAGGCACCTGGTCCTACCCATGTTTCTTCTGGAGCAGGAGTCCCTTACCCTAGGAGGTCCATTTATGTGTTTATCTATGTCCTGAGATTGGGAGGAAAATGTTACGTGTCTGTACACATTCAACACGTTCTTGAGCAAGGGCTGGCTGGTTTGCACTGTCATCAGATTCTCAGCGGGTCCATGAAGAACAGCTGACTCAAATATTCCCCAGCCTAGCTCACCCTTTCCTTGCCAGCCTTCCTTCAACAACTACAACCCCTCACATCCAGTTTAGTTCTTCACAAATTCATCCTCCATACTTTGGTCATAGCTATCTTTTAAAAACACAAACCCAGCTCACCTTCCTTCATAAAGCCAGAGACTTTCTAATGCCCTTAGAGCAAAGTCCAAACTCTGAGGGAGATGGGGGGGCAGGGTCATAGGCCCTGTCTATTTCTCCATCCTCATGTGTCCTCATTTCTTCCCTCTCCCCACAACTCTACAGCCCAGCAGCACAGGATGGGCTCTGTGTTTGGGGCTCCCCATCTAGACCAGGATGGTTTCTCATGTCTCATCCAATGCCCTCTGCCTGGTGTGCCAGTCTTGTCCTTTGCACCTAGAACTTCCTACTCTGTCTTTACGCCTCAGCTTAGATGCCTTTGTGGGGTTAGGTGCCCCTTCTGGGGCTACTATAGGCTGTGCCTGTCCCTGACAATGCATACCAGGCATTGAACAGTAGTTTCTTGGTTACTGTCACCCTGGCCCAGGTAAGCTTTGAGGGCATCCGCCATGTCTTAGGCATCTTTTTACCCGCCCCCCAGACTCCCCAGGTTCTAGCCCAAGGTACGGTGCTCAGTAAAAATCAGTGAAGGAATGAATAAACTAATGATCACTCGTGCCTGGTTCGTAGGTCCCCCCAAATTTGTGAAATGAATAAATGAGTGGGTAACTGGAGGTTCAGGTGTAGAGACAGATGCAGATTATAAAGTTCATAGGTGAGTAAAACCGGTCACAGCCGTCAGAGAATTAACATGGGAGATAAATCTCTTCAAGGAGCAAGCCTTTAAGGATTAAAAACATGGAGTCACTTCCACCGCGGCCGGCCCCGGGGGCGGGCCCAGGCCTAACCCCGCCCTCTCTGCCCCAATGGGCGGTCTTGACGCCGTCCGAGTCCCCGCCCCTTTCGCCCGCCGGGGCGGGGCCTAACACTCCAGAAAATGAGACTACATTTCCCGGCGTGCCACGCGGCCGGGGCGAAAGAGGAGCCGGAAGTGGGACGCGCGAGGTCTAAGGGCGCGAGGGAAGTGGCGGGCGGGGGCCTGACGGGGGGCGTGCAGGTGAGCCGACCGGCCGGAGGTCGCGGGCATGGCCGAGGCCAGGAAGCGGCGGGAGCTGCTTCCCCTGATCTACCATCATCTGCTGCGGGCCGGCTTTGTGCGCGCGGCGCGAGAAGTGAAGGAGCAGAGCGGCCAGGTAGGCGTTCGAGGGCCGTGTGCGAGGGCCGCATGCAAGATCTAGAGGTTAGCCGCCCTCGCCCCTCCGCAGGCGACCTGGCGGGCGCTGGGAGCCGGGTCCCGCGGTGCTCGAGGACACGGGCCAGGGCTGCCGGAGAAGCCACAGCTTCTGCTTCTCCCCTTGCAACTTCCAGCCCCCTGGGCCTCAGTTTCCACTTCTGTGCAGTGGGCGGGACGGGACGTGTGATCTGGAGCGCAGGGCTTTGTAATTCCCGCGCCCCTTGCCTCCACCCCCTTGCGGATAGCGGCGGTTTTAAGTTTCCTAAGTCTCCAACCACGTGGCTCGGCGCAGTACCCCTGGGACGAGGAGGTTGCTGCGAGTCTCAGGGGTAGATTGCAGCCAGCCCCATGGGGGAGCGTCTAGAGAAGGGTCCCGTGGCCCCTTAGTTGAACTGGAACTCAGGCCCTTAGCAACCCTCTGTACTGAGACGGTCAAATTTGGGACTCGAACTCGTGGTGCAGTCACTTCTTGCTTGATTCATTCATTTGGCAGCTGCTCATCTGGTGCTTGGGGTGCTGGTGATCGAATGGTGAGGCTTCCTGGAGCTTACAGTCTAGTCGAGGGGACAAATCACAGAATCACAAAAGTGACTGTACACTTAACACTACTTTGAAAGTGTTAAGAATAGGGGACACAGGGATGTGGCAGGCTGTCCTTGTCATGGATATCCAGAACTGCTTCACAAAGGAAGTGCCATTTGATTTGAGATCTGAGGCTGGGCGTGGTGGCTCACGCCTTTAATCCTAGCACTTTGGGAGGCTGAGGCAGGAGGATTGCTTGAGGTCAGGAGTT
>VBSM01003214.1:1702678-1737075 GCA_008086735.1 Cheirogaleus medius
TGAGCAAGAGCGAGACCCTATCTCTACTAAAAATAGAAAGAAATTAACTGGACAGCTAAAAATATAGGAAAAATTAGCCGGGCATGGTGGCGCATGCCTGTAGTCCCAGCTATTCGGGAGGCTGAGGCAGAAGGATCGCTTAAGCCCAGGAGTTTGAGGTTGCTGTGAGTTAGGCTGACGCCAAGGCACTCTAGCCCAGGCAACAGAGTGAGACTCTGTCTCAAAAATAACAATAATAATAATAAGTTAATGATACAGTCTATATGGTGATGGTAGGTGCTAGCTATAAGAATAAGGCAGGCAAGGGGGGTTAGAAATATCAAGGTTCAGTTATAAATAGGGTCGTCAGGGAAGCCTCACTGAGAAGGTGACAATTAGGCAAAGACTGGAAGGAAATGAGGAGGTGAGCTGTGTGGTTAGTAGGGGAGAGAACATTCTAGACAGCAAGAATAGGAAGGTCCTGTTGGGGGCAGGGTGGCCTGACACATTTGAGGACAGTGAGGAGGCCACTGTGCCTGGTGTGGAGCAGAGTGAAACTAACTCTTGAAGTCTCATTGTTACTGGCTCACTTGTGCTGGGCACTGACATAGATTGTTTTGTTCAGACCTGATAGCAACCTGCAAGGTGGGTGGGTATTGCTGTTATCCCATCATAAAGAAGGAAACTGAAGTTTGAAGAGATGAAGAGATTAGTCAACCAGTTAACAGAGGAATGCTGCCTGACTCCTGATATACCCTCTTGGCCACTCTGCCCAGGTTCCTACCCTTGCACCACACTGCTTACCCACCCTCCTTGGAGCTCTTGACATTTATATAGACAATGGGCCCTCTGGCCTCTGCTCGAATGGCCTAGATTCTACTGGATTCCCTCTGATTCTGCCAAGAGACTGGCACCATTTGAGTCCAGTCTCTTCCTAGCAGACTAGTGGACCACTGCGGTCGTGCCACCTGGATGCCTCTCTGGTGTGTGGGCTGTGGTTTGTGCTTTGGGGAAATTGACTAGCCAGGCCTTCAAAAGCCATTTTAAAGGTTGGGTGGGAAAAGCCCTGTCTCATGGCCTCTAAGTGTGGATAGTGCTAGGGAGGCTGGATAAATGCTAGCTTAGAACATTCCGACTCCAGCTTCTCAGCAGTGCCTCTCACCAACATGTCTTAAAAGGTTTTAGCTGGAGTTGCTTGTCATTCTTGCCTCTGGAAGGTTTTGGCTAGAACTGGCAGGACCAAGCAGACATACTTCCCAGAACAAAAAGATCCTTTTCTGAACCACCTGTTTGTGCAAGTCATGAGGTCAGGGAAAGCTGGGCCCAAGGAGGACCTTTTCTGTGCTGGGGTGTTAACTGTGGCTCTTTCTTTACTTCTCTGCAGAAAATCTTGCTGGCTCAGCCTGTAACCCTCCTGGACATCTATACGCACTGGCAACAGTAAGTCTGGTGGGGCTGAAGGGATGTGGTGGGGACACTCCATGCAATCAGCTCGGAATAAGCTAGGATTTTAGTCTAGTCTAAGATCTGTCCCCTTAGCCCACTATGGATACCATGTTGCCTCCAGGAAGTCAGGTCACGTCACATATATGGGTATTTCTGTGTGAACATCTGGTAGTAGAAGGGGACATTGAGAACTGTGATCTCTTAGGAAGAAAAGCTTCTCACCAACTTGTTATTTATTTGGTCAACAAACATTTATTGAGTACCTGCTGAATGCCAAGTCTTGTTCTCAGTATGGAAATGTCAAAAATGAGCCAGACATGGTTCCTTCTTTCCTGCTGCTGACAGTATAGTCAAGGAGGTAGGCATGAGTCAAAGGGTGAAACAGTTGAATGTAAAATTACAGTGGTAGTAAGGATTATGAAAGAAAGGTACTGGTGCCACAGCCATATAAATGAGGTGATCTTTGACTTGAGAGCTGCAGGAGGTGGAGGAGTGAACTAAGGAATAGATGTAGAGAAGCAGACAGAGTGTACTTGGCAGTGAGGATTGCTAGTGCTGAGGCCGGTGGCAGTCAGCAGGGCCCACCCCAGGCAAGACCCTGTCATCCATGGTGAGAAATTTCATCTTTACTCAAGAGCAGTAGGAGCCATGGAAGGGTGCAACGGTGAGTGAGGCGATCACTCTGCACCATCGTGGGACTGGTCAGGGCTTTGGACATCATCATCCAGGCAAGAGCTAATGGGGCTTGAGACAGGGACAATAAGAGGTAGACAGTGGATTCTAAGAATAATAGGGGACAAAACCAGGATCTGTGAGTGGGCGGGAGAGGAAGTATCGAACTGACTCCCAGGTCTGGCTTGTGCACCTGGGTGGAAGGTGGGTCCATGCATAGAGCTGGAAGGGAACCCAATTTGGAGGGAAAGATTTCAAGGACAAGTTGGCTGTGAAATGCCTGTGAAACAACTAAAATTTAAATGTTTTTCAAGGAAGGGGGAATAATCTAAGGATGTATCAACAGAGAAGTGGCTTGAGAATGGAGGGGATAATCGTGTTCTCTCCGTGCACTGGCCTGACCACAGCCAACTAGGGGAGTAAAGGACCTACAGATACGTCCCATGAGGAATGGTAGAGAATACTGAAATGTCCTGGATGTAAAAGAGGCAGGTGGGAGTAGGTGAGGGACCACTGTGTGCACATCTTTGAGGACAAAGAGAGTAGCACGTTCTCTAAGGCCCTGGAAGATAGACGTGGGCCCCATATGTACTTGCTTCAGGAAAACAGGTTTCAGCTTCTGAATGTAAGCATTTGATCATCAGAACTATCTAAAAATGGGGTAGGCTACAGTGGGATTGGTGAGCTCCCTGTCATTAGAGGTATGTAAGCAAAGGCAGGAACAGGTGGAAGCTCTAGTGGAGAGCTAAGGTCATTGCCAGCCCTCAGTTCTTGGCTGTCCTCTGCCGCTAAGGTGAGCGCAGGGCACAACCCGTACTTCCTCACCATCTGACTTGCCCAGATGTGCGAGTGTTATTCATATACTTCCTTCCGCAGAAAACTGCTTCAGTGAGCCGCCCACACCCTTCCCTGCCACTGGCCTCTTTTATGGGTGAGGGTTACTGAGTGGGACAAGCACCTCACACCCAGGAAGGGTAGCCTAGCATAATAGTTCCCCACGACTAGCTGACCATGACCTTGAGCAAGTTTCTTGGCCTCCCTGAGTCTGTGTCTTCATCTATAAAATGAAGATAATAATAGTAATTATCTCATTGCATTGTGAGGATTAGACATAGTGGTCTATGTAAAGCGATAAAGCTAGCTCTCTGTTGGAGGTACCCCCTGCCGCCAGTATTTACTGAGCACCTACTACGAGCCAGGCACTATTCTTGATATAGTTGGGAACAAACTAGAGAAAAATTCCTGCTCTTGTCAAGCTTACATTCTGCTGGGAGAAGAGAGGCTAAATAAATTGATACATGTAATAAATGAAACCTGTTTTTAGCAGAAGATTCCTGATAAGTGGCCTTCCTGGGGATAGGGGGACCTGAGCATCACATCCCAAACTGCAGAGCAGTGTCCATCCCAGCTAGAAAACATGGGGATGACTCTCTGGGGGTTGGGAGGGGGGCTCACAGGGGGTGAGACTTGAAAGTTCAGGGGACTTCGCTGCCTGGGTGCTTATCCTATCAGTACCCCAAATGTACTTTGGTCCTGGGCAAGTCACTTAGTTGTCTATTTTTTGAGACTTGTGCCAGGCACTGAGCATATTGCAGTGAGCTGCCACCTCCCTGCCTCCCCATGCCTTTCTGTGTAGGTGGGGAGTCAGACAGGAAGTAAATAAAATAACAGAAGCCAGAGAAAAGTGCTCTGAGGAAAACGAAACAGAAAGACATGGCAGAGAATGCCTTGGGGGAGGGGCAATCAACAAGGACCTCTCTGAGGAGGCCACATTGAGAGCTGAGATATGAAGGACAAGGACTCGGGCAGAGTCTTCCAGGAAGAGGGCACAGCACAGACAGCAAGTTCTGGAGGAGGAAGAGCCTGGATGGTTCTATGAAGTGCCACATGGGCTGGCACCTGTCACTAAAGACTGTTAGCTACTGCTGTTATCAAGCATTCCTGATTATCTTAAAGACTAATTGAGAAATGTAAAAGCACTTTATGAAATGAGTGAAAATTTTACCTACCCTGTGTTTTGATCTCTGTTTAAACACTGTGCACATTTCCTCTGGGGGCTGGGAGGATGTGGGAACGTCTGTCCATTGAAATCTCCTGGAGTTGTTTTGTTACCCAGTTGGTGTAGACAGTCACAGTCACCCTTGTCCTGCAGAACCTCAGAGCTTGGCCAGAAGCGAAAGGCAGAGGCGGACGCGGAACTACTGGCCAAGAAGACCCGTGTGTCGGACCCCATTAGCAGCTCAGAGAGCTCAGAAGAGGAAGAGGAGGCAGAAGCTGAAACCGCCAAATCAAGTAAGAGCACTGCATGCTGGTCACTGCTGGGGACCTGGGCCTCCCAATCAGGCCCCCATCATTGGTGCTTGTGGGGACTTAGCCCAGGGCCCTGCACCTTTGGGAACAGCCTTGGGATATTGGATTGTTCCAGGGTAGAGTCCACTTCCAGCTTCCCTTTTAGCGAGCCCTGGGAAGACCAGGACCTTTTAAGGGAAAATTAGGAGGGAACCACGAATCTTTTTCAGTATTTATTTGAGCCCTCCCTCTGTGCCAGACATTGTGTCCCCAGGCTCTGAGTATCCAAGGCTGAACCAAAAAAACCAGATGTGTCCTTACAATCTTACTTGGTGTACATGCAGTGTGGTCTAGAAGCTGCCTTTGTGCAAGCTCCCAGGTGATTCTGATAAAGCCGGAGAGACGGTGACCACATTTTCAAAGTCCTACCAGGGAGATTTCAGAAGGCTAGTAGCAGACACCTCTTCTGTAGGGCCTGTGGGCTGCTTTGGGAGTTGCTGGCCTTCCTGTTATTTTTGACATGTGCACGTTAGCACTGGGGGCTGTACTGCACACTCGGGTTTTAGAGCGTTGGCGGCGGGAGCCCAATCAAAGCCTCTACAGCCCCTTGCCCTGAGTTCCCAGGGCTCCTTGAGCTTTACTCAGCAGCAGCCGTAACTCACCATCGCCGTGTCTCCTATACATCGGATCTCTTTCCTATGCAGTGTATGATTGCTTTTTTGCTTACGTGGAAGACAGTTTCTACAATTTGGCAAATTATTCTTCCACTTATTTTTCCTGAGCCTTTTTTTTTTTTTTTTTTTTAAGAGACAAGGTCTCACTATGTTGCCCAGGCTGGAGTGCAGTGGCTGTTCACAGGCATGATTGTAGCACACTGTAGCCTTGAACTTCTGGGCTCAAGCAGTCCTCCCTTTCAGCCTCCCAAGTGGCTGGGACTACAGGCATGCACCACCACGCCCAGGTTCCTAAGCCTACTTTTAAAGATGTTTGAGATCATACTAAATGTATATTTTATATCTTGCTTAAATTATAAATGCAAAACAAGTTCACTTTGAATTGTACAATATCATATAGAGGAAAACGTGAAAATTTCGTATTCTCCTACCCTGTTCCCTTTCATTCCCTAGCTGCATCTTCCAGCAAGTAGCCTTTAAAACTCCCTCCTTTGTACATATCTATATGCATCCATACACACATGTATATAGACCTACATACTATGGAAAACAAAAGTGGTAAAATTTCATACTGCCAGGCTGTTCGATATTGATCAAGTTTGTAAGCTGTGATAATGGAATTGTAATTATGCTTTGGGGGGCAGGGGCAGTTTTTGTTGTTGCTCAGGCTGGCCTCAAACTCCTGGCCTCGAGCAGTCTTCTCACCTCAGCCTCTCAAGTACTTAATTACACTTTTTAAAGAGCCCTCATAGAGAGAAACATGCTGAAGTATTTGTGGGCAACATGATAGGATGTCTGGCATTTTCTCCCCATAATGCATGATAGGGAAGGGTAGATGAGACAATAGATGAAATAGGATTGGCCACAAGTTGATACTCCCTCTCTACTTATGAACGTGTTTAAAATTTTCCATAATTCCCAAGAGAGAGATGGAGGTAAGTGCCAGGAAAAGAATTAGGTCATGCCATTCGTCTCAACAACATTCTTTTCAATAAGAAGTCTGAGATTTAGGCCGGGCGTGGTAACTCACGCCTGTAATCCTAGCACTCTGGGAGGCCGAGGCGGGTGGATCGTTTGAGCTCAGGAGTTCGAGACCAGCCTGAGCAAGAGCAAGACCCTGTCTCTACTAAAAATAGAAAGAAATTAGCTGGACAACTAAAAATATATAGAAAAAATTAGCCGGGCATGGTGGCACATTCCTGTAGTCCCAGCTACTCGAAAGGCTGAGGCAGGAGGATCGCTTGAGCCCAGGAGTTTGAGGTTGTTGTGAGTTAGGCTGATGCCACGGCACTCTAGCCCAGGCAACAGAGTGAGACTCTGTCTCAAAAAAAAAAAGAAGAAGTCAGATTTAAGGAGACAGTACCCTGGTATAAAAGCACCAGCACTGAGAATCTGTAAATTTCAACATCTAACTGGGCCCAGGTCTCATGGTTCAGCTTTCTCTGGCCCTGGAGCCGGCTGCCTGACTTCTTGCTGAGGACGTTCAGGGCTACAGTGTGGTGGCCTGTGTGGGTGGAGCCACTAGAGTTGTGCGGTGCCTTCGTGGTAACAGATAGCAGGAACACGAGCAGTCCCTCTAACTGTGGGGCCTCAACTTCTCATGCCACAGGGGAGTTAGGAACCCATCAGGGATACAGACGCATTTTCTTCTCGCTCGCTTGCTCGTGGTGGTCATGGCTAATGCATCCCAGAGCTCATTCCCACAAGTCTGGGCTCAGCCACTAATCCTCGTGCCAGTACCAGGCAGCCAATACCAACTGAGTTATTGGGTGAGATAAAACCTGTTTGCCATTCATTCTCAGATGAGAAAAACTCATCTGGCGGGTGTTTGTGTCTTACAGCCCCAAGACTAGCGTGTACCAACTCCTCAGCCATGGGGGCGGATTTGCTGTCAAGCATGAAAGAAAAAGCCAAGGTGAGTGTGACCTCCTTCCAAGCTGTTGCCTATAGGAGTTGAAGTGCCTTGTGGAGGGGGCAGTCGCCTGTGTCAGAAAAGAATAGGGTTGTGAGTAATTGTCCAGCCTCAGTTCCAATCTCAACCTGTCACCAGCTGTGGGATCTTGGTGAGTCCCTTCATCTCTCTGGGCCTCGGTTTCCTTTTTTATAAGAGAAGAATAATGCTACTGCAGTGGGCCACCACACACATTGTGCACCTTGGGGTGGACAGTGTCTTTCCCCTTCATTCCCTACATCCATTCAGTAGATCTTTACCGAAACCTGCTGTGTTCCAGGCAATGTGTAGGCCGTGGAGACACCATACTGAACAAGACACCTATTGTTCTGGAACTCTGAAAGCATATTCTAAACCAGAAAGTACAATATCATTTTCTGGTAATCCATAAAGCAGTGCTAAAGACAGGCAGGATTCTGTCTCTGAAATCGCTTGGAGTGTTAGTAACAATGTATAGAAATAATTATAATATCCACAGAAACTGTTGTTTACTACTTAGCAAGCAACTACTATGTCCTAAGAACTGTACTTCTACTCTTAACACCTCTGGGAGGGAAAGTACTATTTTGGGGGAAGCAGAAACTTAGGGAAGTAATTTGCCTAAACTCACACAGCTAGACAGTATTAATAGTAGCACTGAGTGCAGATGCAGGTGGCCTGTGCCCTTAATCCACCATGCCGTACCAGACGTGTCTGTCGCTCTTATTCTCTGTAGGCAAAGGCGGAGACAGCCAGCAAGATGGGGAACTCCATGCCAAACCCTGCCTCTATGAAGACAGTGGCCCACCTCCTCTCTGGGAAGTCACCCAAGAAATCAGGGGAGCCCTCAGCAAATACTGTCTTGGCCTCAGAAACGGAGGAGGAGGGCAGTGTCCCAGCCTTCGGAGCCGCCACCAAGCCTGGTGAGAATCCCCTACCTGTAGGAGCCAAGCCTCCAGAGTTTGGGCTGACAAGGTAGGCCTAGGCACTGCTTTGTCAAGCTCTGGGACATTCTGGAATTCAAAGGTTTGTCTCCATGACAGTGAGGGTCCTGCCCCTCAGGCCATTTTCCCCTTCCCTACACAAGGGAGAGTCAGCTGCAGGGATACCACCGCAGGCTCAGTATCCTGGGTAGTGGTTGGAGCATTTTCTGGTTTATTATGCTCTGGTGGGTGACAGGGACCACTGTGGTATCTAAGAGACTAAACTGAAAGGCCTGGGTTTAACTGACCTCCATTTCTACGTAAAATCAGTGCTTGCCCCGCCTGCCTCAGTGGATGTGATAACGGAGGAAGATGCTGTAAACTGTCGCATGCTGGTGCACGTTTATTGGGTCCTATTGTAGCCCTTACCAGGGCCTCAGACATGTGCAGGAAAACAGGGGGAATGATGGGCCCCATCTCAGAAGGGGGCTCCGGAGAGGGCAGGTCTGTAGACTCTGCACATGAGGGTGAGCGCGAAGCACCCGGCTTTGATTAGCAGCTGGCATGGGAGGAGGGGCCGCGGAGGGACAGGTAAGTCTGGAAAGGGTCTCCCTCAGTCCCCTCCATGTCCATCCCTCAGGGACGGTGTCAGCAGCCCAGGCCAACAGCTCCAGCGAGGACACCTCCAGTTCAAGTGATGAGACGGACGTGGAGGTAATTGCCGCCCGCCCTCGGGCGTTGCCCTCTCCAAGCCTCAAAGAGCCCAGAGAAGGAAGGAATGTGCCTGAGGAAGCCCAGCTAGCCAGTGGCAGGGCTAGTGTTCAAATCCTGGGCTCCTGGCCCTCAGGGTGGCTGCCATGATCAGATACTTGAGTTTCAGGGGCAGACAAGGATGAGCCCTCTTGATTGAGAGGGACTGCCCCCTACTCCTGGACTGAACCCTTGTGTGCCAAGTGGTAGACGAGCTTGATGGTTGAGAGTTCTGTCCCTAAAGCCAGGTAGCCACGGGTTCCAATCAGGACTCAGTCCCTTCATATTGATCTTGAGTGATTTAATCTCTTTAATCCTCTTTTCTGGAAAATGGAACAAAGATAATATCTGTCTCAGGAAGTTGTTTGAGAATCATAACCTGTGGAGCACCTTACACACCTAAGGGGAAACGGTTATCATTCATTTCCTATAGTCCCATCCTCTCGTTCCAGGTGAAACCCTCAGTGAAACCAGCCCAGGTCAAAGCCTTGTCCATCCCTGCCAAGGAGCCTCCAGCAAGAAGGGCAGCCCCAGCCCCTGGGAAGGTGGGGGATGCGACACCCCAGGTCAGAGCAAGTGCCCTGACCCCAGCTGGGACAACCAAGAAGCCAGAAGAGTCAGAGAGTAGCGAGGATTCGTCTGAAAGTGAGGACGAGGCCCCTGCGGGGACCCACAGCCAGGTGAGGCCCAGAGGTGGGAGTAGAAGTGGCAGAGAGCGAGCAGACCCTGCCCATGGGGGGCCACTGCTCCTCAACTCGGTCAGGTTTGCTGTGCCCAAGGGCTACCAGGTGTTGCGTGGGCGTCCATCTTTCAAGAGTGCAGATATGAACTTTTACATAAAATCTGCTTTCCCCACATTGACTCGACAATGTGAAGAGAAGCAAGCCAAGCACAGCCTGTCTGGAGCAGCCTGCACCTTCTACACAGGAAGGTTCTTAGATGATCAGAGCTGCTATTTGGGGGGGGGGGGGGTCCCAGGGCTGAGTGGCCAGGGCCTTTCCAGGGAAGACGGGTCCTCCTTTTGCCAAGGCCCCAAGGCAGGGCGGAGACCTCGCCCGTGAGGCTGAGGACGGGCTTCCCAGGGGTCCTGCTGCTTTCCACGTGCAGAGCCCAGGGAGGGCCTCCCCCAGTCCTTTCCGCATGTTCAGACTGCCTCCTTCCTTGGGCCGCTGCACCAGCCGGGTAGGTATGCTCCCAGAGGCCAGTGCCTGTACCCACAGAGCTCTCCAGCTGGTAGGAACCAGCAGGGGACAGGCTGTAAGCACCCTGTGCGCTAGGTCAGCCCAGGTGCCTCGGGGAGAACTGCCCTGGAAAAGTAGTGGCTGTCTGGGACCGAAAGGCTGAGGAGGCAGTGGCCAGGTAGAATGGGGCAGTGGGTGTGAGGCCCAGGAGTGAGAGCGTGACACTGGTTGATTTTTGAGGAACCAGAGTGTGGCCGGAGCACCAGGCGGGGGTGCGGAGAGAAGCAGGGTGTCGTATTCACCCATGAAGGCCTCTGGGCTTTGGCCTGAAGGCATCCCCAGAGGGTTTTCAGAGACAGGAGAACAACTGCTCTTTCTCTTTTACTAGGTAAAAGCCTCCGAGAAAAGTCTTCAGGTCAGAGCTGCCTCGGCCCCTGCCAAGGGGGCCCCTGGGAAAGAGCCCACCCTAGCACCCCCTGGGAAGGCAGGGCCCATAGCCACCCAGGCCAAAGCAGGGAAGCCGGAAGAGGACTCGGAGAGCAGTAGTGAGGAGGAGTCGTACAGTGAGGAGGAGACGCCGGCTGCCAAGGCCCCGCTTCCGGTGAGGCCCAGGGAGGGAGACCCCAGGCCCCTCTCCCCACTCGCTGTGTGGTGCCATTCGCTGTCTGGTCATCTGTCTCTGCTCTCCTGTGTCTCCTCACACGTCCACCCTCTGGGCTCTGTTCTGTTTCTCACTACAGGCGAGGCCCTCAGAGAAGACCCCCCAGATCAGAGCTGCCTCAGCCCCTGCCAAGGAGTCCCCGAGGAAAGGGGCTGCCCCAGCGCCTCCTGGGAAGACAGGGCCTGCAGCCGCCCAGGCCCAGGCGGGGAAGCGTGAAGAGAACTCGGAGAGCAGCAGCGAGGGGTCGGACAGTGAGGCGGAGGCCCCAGCGGCCGTGAGCCTGGCCCAGGTGAGGCTGGAGGACACCCTGCACGGCCCACCCCCTGCCTCAGAAAGCCACCTGTGGGCTTTCCTTCCCTCTGTCCCTAGCGCCTATGTGGCTCCATTTGCCCTCCTACTGCCTGTGTCTTCACACACATGCTCCCTCGGGCTCCCTCCCCTGATCCTGTCCTTTGTCACTCCCAGGCAAAGCCCTTGGGGAAAAACCCCCAGGTGAGACCTGCCTCCACCATGGGTGTGAGGCCCTCGGGGAAAGGCGCCATCCCTGGGAAGACAGGGACTGCAGCCCCCTTTGCCCAGGTGGGGAAGCAGGAGGACCCAACGAGCAGCAGTGAGGAGTCGTCAGACAGTGAGGGTGAGGCGCCCGCAGCCGCGGCCCCGGCCCAGGTGAGGCCCCATCTGTCCTGTCAGGCTCTTCTTTCCCCGTCAGTGCAGAGCCCCACGTGGCCCCACCTGCCTGCCCTCTTTCTGCACTGAGACTCTGTCTGCCTGCGCAGTCTCTCCTGTCTGCACACGTCCACCCTGTGGGCCCCTTCCTGATGCTGTGCGTTTTGCTCCAGGCAAAGCCCTCGGGAAAAATCCTCCCAGTCAGACCTGCCTCCAGTCCTGCCAAGGTGCTGTCGGGAAAAGGGACTGCCCCAGTGGGCCCTCAGAAGGCAGGGCCCGTGGCCACCCTAGTCAAGGCTCAAAGGTCTAGGGAAGACTCAGAGAGCAGCGAGGAGTCGTCTGACAGCGAGGAGGAGGCGCCAGCAGCCGTGCCTCCAGCTCAGGTGAGGGTGGGAGAGGAGGCCGCCACACGGCCTGACCCAACCATCAGCCCCACAGGGAGCCATGCCGCCCTTCGGTCTCAGCGAGGGTTCTGGCCAGCGGGGAAGAACGGCAGTGGGGCTCCACCCCGGAATGGATGGGCAGGGGGCTCTGAATCCAAGAGCCTTCTCCAGCCCATCTTCGGTGTCCCCTCAGGCAAAACCAGCTCTGAAAACTCCTCAGACCAAGGCCTCCCCAAGGAAAGGCACCCCTAGTACCCTTGCATCTGCCAAGACCCCCTCTGCGCGAGTAGGCACTCCAGCCCCCTGGAAAGCAGGAGTGGTGGCCCCTCCAGCCCAGAGACCAGAGGAGGACTCTTCTAGCAGCGAGGAGTCAGAGAGTGAGGAAGAGGAGATGGCTCCTGTGGCAACAGTGGGACAGGTGAGACCTGCGTTTCCTGGGCTGGCCTCAGGGCCGGCCCCCATGTGGTCCTTCGGGCTCCTGTGAGAAACTTCTCTTCCGCTTGTCATCCCAGGCGAAGTCTGTGGGGAAAGGCCTCCAAGCAAAAGCTGCCTCAGTGCCCACCACGGGGCCCTCAGGGCCAGGGTCTGCCCCAGTCCTCCCTGGGAAGATGGGACTTGCAGTCACCCAAGTCAAAGCAGAGGCGCAGGAAGACTCCGAGAGCAGCGAGGAGGAATCGGACAGTGAGGATGCAGCCGCGACCCCAGCACAGGTGAGGCCTAGGAGGCGCCAGCCCATCCCCCCACACTTGTGCCTGTGCAGGGCTGAGGAACGGCTTGTCTGGGGCCACTCTTGACCCAGCGTGCAGAACCTCATTCCCCACTCGTCGCTCTGTGTCTCCTTTGCCCTCCGGAGCTCCAGGGTCCCCTTCGTGGCTTTTTGAGCTCCCACTGATTGCCTGTGCTTTCCACACGCTCTTTGGAGGTCCCACTCTGCCGAGAGCTGCCCTGCTGGGGGCTGCTATGGCCCTGGCCCTCAGGGAGGTCCAGTCTTGATAGGGACATAGCTGGGTGCACAGGTGCTTCCAGTGTTGTGTGATGGGCTTGTGGTTGAGGGTGCGTCTGGGCTGCAGAGCGTGACAGGTGAGGGTGTCGAGCGCTTTTGGAAGAAGCAATGACGTCTGAACTGTGGGCCGAATTAGGTGGCCTGGTGACGTGTTGCAGGCAGAGAAAGCAGCCTGTGCGAGGCCAGGGGATGGGAGAGTGCCTGGCTGGAGTGACTTGCCACAGACAGCACGTTCTGGTGGGATCACGCTGTTGGGTGGTGGGGTGGATGGCGGGTTGGGAGGCAGACTGCCTGGGTTCGAGTCCCAGCTACATGTCCTGGCATGTGTTGTAATCCTTCGGAGCCTCTGCTTACCCTTCTGCAGAGTGGAAATCGCCCCCGCAGGTTAGGGTGAGATGTCCCCTGCCTCACCCAGCAAGGGACCCACACACAGCCAGCCCTCTGCCCCATCACCCTGAGGTTGGGCAGGCCACTGTGGAACACAATCAAGAGTCAGCTCTCCCAGCCCAGAAGAGCTGAGGGTAGTGAAGATAGCTCATTCCCTATGCCCACCCACCCACTGTTTATTATTTTTAATTGTCATTCTTTTCTTTTTTTTAATAACCACTCAAATTAGTCATTTCTATTTTCCCTGTACCAGAGCGCACATTGCTGTAGATTTTTTTTTTTGTCCCCATCTCACTGTTGACTTGTGGAACCCAAGTTCCCAGGATTCCTCTGCTGAGGTGTTAGGCTATGCAGGGCCTCTCCAGAGTCTCAGCCCGGCAGGCTCCCCTGCCCTTCTCCAAGCTGCAGGCACATTCCAGACTCAGTGCCTTACAGGGTTTCATTGTGCAGATCACTTAAATATTTGTCTTCCCATCTGAGCTTCCTACCTGTACCATGAGGTGGGTGTTCTGTTTTTTATTCTTTGAAACAGGGGTTATTTAGAAGTGAGTTGTTTAATTTCCAAATATCTGGGATTACCCAGGTTTTGTTTTGTTGTTGGTTTCTAATTAAATCATATTGTGGTTGGAGAACATACTTTGTATGATTTTAATTCTTTTTTATGTGTGGAGACTTGTTAGGTCAAGTTAGTCATTGTGTCTTTTGTTTTGTTCTCTTGCATCTGTGTAAGAGACACGACTCCCCTCTGGGTGACTGAAGGCTGTGCTGATGAGCACCTCGGCCTCAGTCACACAGTCCACGCCTTAGGGAATTTTTCTTCTTGAAGTCCTGACGCTTGGTTTCACCTGTTCTCATGTGGATGAGGGATGCTAGGAGGAGGGTGCATCTTCTGACACTGACCAGATGACATCTCTGAGTGAGGCAGAGGCCTTGAGATGCTGCCACGTTCCTCATTCTATTTCACATTAGCAGGGCTTGCTCTCGTCTCTCTAGGTATATATTTGCTAGAGACCCGGACAGGCATTTTGGGGATTCTCTGGATATCAGTTAAGATTAGGTTAAGCTGAAGAAAATCTCAAACAACAATGGTTTTCTGTCTTGTTCTGCCATCCTCAGTACCTGACTTCACCTCATAGACTTAAGTGGCTGCTTGAGCTCCAGTGCTTAGCTCAGCATTCCACCCAGTTAGGAGGAGGAAGAGACCTGTTTCCTACCTTTTATGGCACTTAACTCACATGACATGGCCGCCTGGCTGAAATGGAGCCTAGAAAACACCTTTGTTCTGGGTAGTCTTGTGCGTGGCTAACGCTAAGCACAATACAATAATAAGTTTATTTGAGTGCTTATTATGTGCCATGCACTGTGTTAAACTCTGAACCTCCTATTTAATCCTCACAATAACTCTATAGGTGGGCCTCATTATTATCCCCATTTCACAAAGGAGGAAACTGAGGCCCAGTGAGATCAAATGATTTGCTTGGGTTCACACAGCTATTAAATGGAGGCACCAGAATCTAAACTCAGGCATCTGGCTCCCGAATTAGTGCTCTTGCTAACTGCTCTACTGTGTCTCACCTTCTCCCTCCCTAATTCCCTTTTCTCCTTCCAGGTCAAGGCCTCAGTGAAAGCGCCTCTGGCCAAAGCCAACCCAGCTGCCACCAGAGTATCTTCAGCCAAAGGGGCAGCATCAGCTCCCGGAAAAGGTGTCGCCGCAGCTGCTCAAACTAAACAGGGGTCCACAGCCAAGGCACGTGGGGCCAGAAGCCACAGGAGGTGTCGGGGTTGGGGTGGAGAGGAGGACCAGGCACTGACCCCCGCCTGGACAAGGGCCCTGCGTGGGCGGGGGTGACCTCCCACATGACGCCATGGTGGGGAGCTTCACCTGAAAGAGATCATGTTGTCCACTTCCATCCCTGATACCGTTACCTCGCAATTCAGACGAAGCCGCCAGCGAGAACCCTCCAGAACAGTGCCGTCTCAGTGAGGGCCCAGGCACCGATGACAAGTGTGGGGAAGGCGGGGGCCACAGCAGCCCAGGCCCAGACAGGGCCGGGAGAGGAGGACTCAGAGAGCAGTGAGGAGGAGTCGGACAGCGAGGAGGAGGCGCCAGCTCCGGTGAGGCCCAGA
This sequence comes from Cheirogaleus medius, assembly GCA_008086735.1. NCBI lineage: Eukaryota > Metazoa > Chordata > Mammalia > Primates > Cheirogaleidae > Cheirogaleus > Cheirogaleus medius. The sequence continues at coordinate 1,717,750 of VBSM01003214.1, forward strand.
GGGCAGCCCTGTGCTTTCCTCTCTGTGCTGGGAGCCACAGGCATGCCCTATCCCCACCCCACCCCCAACAGTTTACATTTGCCTCATCGGTCTCCTGTGTCTCCTCACACATCCACTCTCCGGGCTCTCCCCTCACTCTGTTTCTCACGCCAGGCAAAGCCTTTGGGGAAGACCCTCCAAGTCAGAGCTGCCTCAGCCCCTGCCAAGGATTCCCCGAGGAAAGGGGCTGCCCCAGCGCCCCCTGGGAAGACAGGGCCTGCAGCCGCCCAGGCCCAGGCGGGGAAGCGGGAGGACTCAGAGAGCAGCAGCGAGGAGTCAGACAGCGACGGGGAGGCCCCAGCAGCTGTGACCCCAGCCCAGGTGAGACCCACCAGGCCTCCAAGCGACCACCACCCATTCCTCCGTCGGAACTGGGGTTCTGGCCAGGCACGGTGGCTCATGCCTGTAATCCTAGCACTCTGGGAGGCAGTAAAAGTAGATGGTAAGTAGGGCAGCCTGGAGAACACTTGCCCATCTAGAGGGACACTCCTATCAGCTGTCATGAATATGGAAATGTACCCTCCGTGTGGCCAGATCTTCCTTTTCTTAAGGAAGTCTCCGTGCTAGGCCAAGCTCTATCCCCTTTTAGATTTCTTTTTTCGTCATGAATGAAACAAGCACTGTGGCTGAGCCCAGTGGCTCACACTTATAATCCTAGCACTCTGAGAGGCCGAGGCAGGAGGATCACTTGAGGTCAGGAGTTCAAGACCAGCCTGAACAAGACTGAGACCCATCTCTGCAAAAAATAGAAAAATTAGTTGGGCATCGTGTTGGGCACCTGTAGTCCTAGCTACCTGGGAGGCTGAGGCAGGAGGATAACTTGAGCCTAGGAGTTTTGAGGTTGCAGTGAGCTATGCTGACACCACTGCACTCTGGCCCAAGAGACAGAGCAAGACCTTGTGTCAAAAAAAAAAAGCAAGCACCGAGAACCCTGTTAAATGCTCGTAGCATTAACCTCTGCCTTTGGTATATCAAGCTGACTGCTGGCAATGAAAGATGTTGGCCCTGCCCTCAAGGAACTTACCGTTTATAGGGCAAGACAGGTGACTGGATTATCACAGAATATTCTGGTGCTATCTGATGGAGCTGGGGGAACAGGTCTCTGAGAGGTCGGAAGAGGGATGATTGAGCTGAACTTGAAGGGAAACCAGGCGTTCATGAAACCAGAGTGGAGAGGGGCCTCCCGGCGGGGGAAGCAGTGTGTGCAAAGGGGCGGGGCATGCAGGTGTCTCGTCAGCAAAGGCAGCTGTCCTGCAGGCTGCAGTCCCTTCCAGGTGCCAGGCTAAGACACAGGCCCCAGCCATGTGGCCTGGACAGTTTTTTTGTTTTTAAGTTTTTAGTGAATTTTTCTAGCAGTTGCAACATCCTAAGCTGCAGGAGAAAACACAATTCCAGAGAGCTTACATGATAAGGGGACTGATTAACTCACAGTGCACGAAGTCCCAGGGTCCAGCTGCTGTAAAAGTGGTTCCTTCGGCAACTCAGCATCATTGGTGACCAGATGTCCTCCATCTCTATGCCCCGCCAGCCTCATTGGCACAGCAGGGCTGCAGCGTCTCCTAAAGGGCTGGGAGTAGACTCCCCTTCAGGTCTCCTCGAGTTAGACATGCTGCATCCACCCCCTGCCCCTACCTGCAATTCCCATGGCTGGCCGGGAGCAGGGGCCACCCTCCCCCAAGTGTGTGTTGGGGCCACCAGAACAGAGTCAGGGTTTTGTTAGCAAGGAAGACAAGGGAGCATGGCTACTGAGGAGACAACCAGCAGTGTGTGTTATAGTTGCCCCCTTTAGAATTCGGGAAATTACATGTTCAAATCAGGATCGTCTAGCTTTTCTTGAGGAATTGGAAGGTCAAGCAGCCTGAGTCCCACTTTTCTTACTGGGCTGAGTGGTAAAAGGTGGCGCCTCTACCCAAGTAGGGACACACAGCTGTCCTCTAGCCTCCAACTGCAGTGCCCAGCAAGCCGGCCCCCTCATCATGCCCGGCCTGGCGGGGGGTGGCTCCAAGGCAGCTTCCGCTTTTAGCTGCATGTGTTGCAACCAGATGTGAGCTGTGCTGGGACCGCTGGCTCACACCTGCAACCTTGTCCCAAGCTGCTGTCACCTCCCATTCTGACTGCGGGCCAACAGCATTGCAGCCCTCGGGTTTTAGCTGCATCTGAGTCATACATCCATTCCAAGTTCAGAGTCTGCTCTGGAAGGAGGAAAGCAGGGTGGAGGTGTGCGTTTCCAGTGGCCGTGGGGCATGCTGGACCGGCAGCTGTCCCCGTATGTGTGTAGGAACAGACCACGCTGCCTTCCTGGAGAGCCAGAGTGCACGAGGGTCCTGCCTGCTGGCTGTGTTTCCCCTCAGCTAATGCCCCTCCCCAACCGTGTGCATATCCAGGTCTTGTCCCCTCAGAAGAATGGTAACCTGAAAACCGCCAGAAGCAAGACCCTGGCCCCGGCAACCCCAGACAAGAAGGCAGCGGGGTCCTCAGAGAGCAGTGACGAAGAGCTGCTGACAAGCCAGGTAGGCCTTGCCTTCCCTCCGGACACGCCGAGGGCTCAGCTGGGCCAGTGACTTCTGTGGGGGAGGTGGGTCTTTCCCATGTCTCTCCATATTTAGACAGCACTTCATAGTTTCGAGAGCTCTTTCCTCTGTTGTGACAGTCATCTGAACAGTGACCCTGTGAGGCAGGCGGCAGAGCACGTTTGAACACACAGGCTTCAGAGCCAGGCAGTGTCGGGGCGAAGCCCAGCTCTGCCACCCGCCAGCTCCGTGATCCTGGGCAAATGCCTCCCCCCTCTGAGGCTCAGTGTTCAGCTGTAAAGCAGGGACAGTGGTGCCGCTCTCCTCTCTTTGTGCCCTTGTGCCAGTACAGGTAGCACTTGGCACAGTCCCTGCCTGATAAGGAGTGCCTGTTGCTGGCAGGAGGGCAGGTGGTGTTGCCCCATTTGACAGGTCAGGGATCGAGGCCCTGAGAGTTCCCATGATTCATAGGAGGCTGAGGACGGTGCAGACACTGGCCCTTGGCTCCCTGTATGTCTCCGTTTCCTGTTCGGGACCAGGGGCCTGCTCCACAGGGCTTGTCAGAATCCCATGACCTGTGAACCCCGCCTGAGACCCTGACTCAGGCACCTGTGGCACACTGTCACACACTCTGTGGTTCCCAGAGCACAAAGCCCATGGGCCTGCCCAGATACATCCCCAAGGGTGAGACCACGCCCACCTTATCTCCCCAAGTCAGCCATGCTGGCGTGGTCCAAGCTTCCACATGAACCCAGGCCCTTCCATCAGACAGCACTGCCCTTTGTCCTCCAGCCTCAAGATCCCAGAAGCTTCTGCCAGGTCCTCAGAGCACGGGTTCCCCTCCCAGGGCCTAACCAGAGATGCTGAAGTCTTACAGCTCCTAGGCCAGTGGGGTCTTTTTTTAACCGTCTCCCTTAAATGTCACATACCATGTTCTTTTTTTTTTTTTTTTTTTTTACCCCCCAGAGAGGTGGGATCTTGTTCTGTCACCCAGGCTGGAGTGCAGTGGCATGATCACAGCTCACTGCAACCTCAAACTGTTGGGCTCAAGTGATCCTCCTGCCTCAGCCTCCTAAGTAGCTAGGACTACAGGCGCACATCACCGTGCCTGGCTAACTTTTTTACTTTTTAGTAGAGACAGGGTCTTACTGTGTTGCCCAGGCTGGTCTCAAACTCCTGGCCTCAAGTGATCCTCCCACCTTGGCCTCCCAAAGTGCTGGGATTATAGGTGTGAGCCACCGCGCTCAGCCACATAACCGTGTTCTTAGCAATCTGTCAGTAAGATGGGATGCCACTGGCACACTAGTGCTCCATCGGGCGCTCACTGCCCTCTCTTCTCAACAGCACAGATTACAAAAATAATGGTGAACAACGACAACTAACATTACTGGTCACTCCCTCTGTGCCAGGCACTGTGCTAAGCCCTATATTTGCGTTCCGTTTAATCCCCACAACCACCCTATAAGGGAAGGTCCTTTTTACATTCCCATTTTAAGGAGGAGGGAATGAGGCTCAGAGAAGTCGAGTGACCTGCCCCAGTGTCACATGGCTGATAACAAGTGGACAGACCTGGTGTTTGAGCCCAGGCCCTCTATGCTCTGACCTCTACCTGGCGCTGCCCCAGCACTCCCCTTTGCAGAGCCAGGGCACTACCCTCTGCTCTCTGCGCCTTGGTGAGGCTGCCTCCCTTTCTGAGGCTCTATAAACAGCTGGGGGAGAGGGGGCTGCTTTGCCTCTCTCTGCGGGGGCGGACTAACATAATTAAAATGAACATCATGCTTAAACTGAACCATTTAATTGGTACGTTAGTCCTGAAGATTCTGGAGTCCCTATTTAAGAAGCAGAAGGAGAAAAACTCGGCAGTTTGTACATTCCCCCAGGAGGATGCAGGGAAGACGGGCACAGCCCGGGGAAGCTGCAGCCTCCGCCTAACTGGGGGATTTTCAGCTCCTTAATCCTCAGCTCACTAATTATGATTATTATCATTATTGTGCATTTATTGAGCACTTCTCTATTGACAAGTTTCGCTCTGTTTTTATTATTAGCCCATAAGTAGGGGAAAGGGATGGGTGCCAGGATGGTGGGCAGAGCCCCAAGCTGGGAGGCAGAGAGGAGACTGGCTTCGTGCCTAGGCCCTCAATGCGCTGCAGCCATGTTGTGCAGAGCACCAACCTCAAGCCAGGCCTGTGCTGCAGCCTGGGGTGGGTAATGATCGGTATGCAAAGTAGTACATGTATTAAATAGCTTAATTTAGCTATTCCACAATGTATACATACATCAAAACATCTTGTTGCATACCATAAATATATATAATTTTTACTTGTCAATTAAAATTAATTTTTTAAGTGCCACTTCTAAAGACAAGTCATACCCCCAAAGTTTTAGGTTGAATCAGAGACAAAAGAAACTCGTAAGAAGCTAAATTGGGGTGTTAAACCAGGGCCTAGCATAAGATCCTAGAAGGAGCTCCTGACTCGTGCCTGGAGAACTAACTTCTAGTCCTGGCTCTGGCATCAGTCCCTGGTCACCCTGGGCAAGGTCACTTGCCCTCTCTGAGCCTCAACCTTCTCAAGTCCTAGGGTCAGGCTCCCTGGGGGCTTTTGAGCCTTGAGGCTCCAGGCCACACCCCTAAAGAGTGAAATTTCTCAGTCCCCTGAGGTGCAAACAGGACCTGTTAACCAACCCCCAGGCAGTCCTGAGAGGGGCTCTTGGAGGAGTGGTGTCTTTGTGGCGATATCCCTTGCTGGGGTCAGCAAATGGGGCCATCAGGCTCCTACCCCCACTCTGTCCCAGACCTGCTGGAATAGGGGCACAGTTACGATGAGCCCGGCTTTGACAGGGACAGTGAGCACTGTCCAGAAAGCCCCCGGGTTTGGTCCTGCAGGCAGACGGTCCGGATTCCTCTGGATCCTCACTGCCCAGCACCTACAGGGAGTGATGGTTTCACTGCTTCACTTCCAACAAGTTTTTTCCCATCCCAGAATTACACCCCTATGTGTGCTGTGCTTTGCAGTTCCCAGAGTGCATCAGAACCAGTGAGTGAGCCCAGGCTGGGATTGGCAATAGCGCTTTCATCGGGTGGGAAACTGAGGCTCAGGAAGCTCAGGGGCTTGACCACACAGTGAAGTCGCGGCAGAGGGGGAACAGAAGCGAGTCTTCCCCGCCAGCCTGGGACAGCACAGCCTGCCTTTTGAACTCTGCACACTTTGTCCTGCACTTGTACCACTGCAGTGCTGGGCTGTGGTCCCCGTGCGCCCCGCCCCTGCCCTCAGCAGCCAGGCCTCCTGCACCACCTCCCTCCCACAGCCCAGAGGCCGGGCGGGGCGGCGTGGGCAGGTGGAGCTAGGGGGAGGCTCTCGCTGCTGAGCTGCTTTTAACATCCCGAGACGCTATTGTTTGCCTCAGTGGGTTCGGTGCCTCTCTTCGTCCCCGACAATCTGTTCCTCTGTCTTCTCACATATATATAGATCCCCCCTCCCTCAACTGTAAGCCTTCTCCCACTTTCCATCCTTCTCTTTTTTATAACGTGGGAAGGAAGGCTCTGGAAGTGGCAGATCAGAGCAGCCGCGGGGGGAAGCTGTTTGGCAGGGGTAGGAAGGGCCTACGCCCAGCAGAGCTTTCCCCTCAGGCCGGCACCTTTCTGCTTTACTTTTCACTTCACCCCTCTCTCCACGGCCCTCTGGGGGACAGGGTGTGCTAAGTCAGGCTCAGGAGCTGGGCAGCGTGATGATGCAGCAGACAGACGCTGGGTCCTAGCACTGTCCCCACCCCTCCCTTGGCCTTGGGCAGCTCCCTCCTTCTCCTGCCCTTCTCCTCCCCACTGGCCAGAGGGAGCAGCACTCGAAGCAGATCTAACAACTAGGGAGTGGAAGGCAGACTCACCCAGCTCCCTGGCTCCCGGTTGCACACGCTCGTTAGCCTGGGCGTTTCAGAAGGAAACTGACCTGGAGTCTCCTGGGCATACAGTGGCATGTTCAGGGGAGCTGCCATTCCCCACCAGACTGGCCTGTAGGGTACCAGAGAGCTGCTGCTGCTGCTCTCTCTCTCTTCTCTTTACTGTTTTATTGGAAAATTTAAAGCATACCCAAAGATAGAATGATGTAAAGAACCCCCGCGTACCGTCCCCAGCCGCAACAGTAACAAACTCCTGAGCAGGCTCGTTTCATGCAAACCCTCCACTCGGTTTCCGAACGCCCCTGGATTACTTTGAATCCAGTCTCAGGCATGTCATCTCAACCACCACAATTGCAGTGTGCAGCTCTAAACGATAGGGACTTTTTCTTTAAAGCACAACCTCGATACAATATCCCACCTGAGAAACTGAACTACCCAGTCAGTGTCCTCAGTTCCTCGTTGTCTCATAAAGGGTATTTTTGTATTTGGTGTGTTCAAGTAAGAGTCCAATTAAAGTCCACATACTACATTGAGTTATTAGTCCCTTAAGTCTTAACCATTGGTTCTTTCCTACCTACCTTCCCTGTGTTTCCCATGTGCAGTTTATTTGCTCAAGAAACTGGGTCGGTGTAGCTGGGGAGCTGCCTCCTGGGCCATGTCTCAGGAGGACTGCATCAATGTCTGGGGTGGGGGCAGCTAGACTGGAAACACCTCCCTGAGTGAATCATATATTCTGGCCAAGCAGCCTTGGGAAACCCTGCTTAGAGCCCCCATCCAGCAGATGGGTGTCCCTGAAGTCAGCCGGAGTAAAGATGGTGGAATTGGATGATCTGGCCCTGGCTCTGCTTCCAGTAGACTGTATCCTAGGGCGGCCCCCTTCCTCCCTGTGGACCTGCGGTTTTCCCACCTGTACGGTGGTGCTGATCCTGCTGCCCATGGTTCACTGTGAGGGTCAGGTGAGGTGCTGGGTCTTAGCAGGTGTGGGGGCTGGAAGTGCCCTGGGCAGCTGGAGTGGCCTCTGACTGCCCCCAAGCTCTGTGGACCCCTTACCTTATAAAACCCTCCCTTACCCCATCTTCCCCTTCCCCTGGCCAAGCCTTTAATCACTGGGGGGGTATGTTTTGTTTTTGTTTTTCAAGGTGATTAAAACCCCTCTGATTTTTGTCGACCCTAATCGTAGTCCAGCTGGCCCAGCTGCTACCCCCACGCAAGCCCAGGCTGCGAGCACCCCGAGGAAGGCCCGGGCCTCGGAGAGCACAGCCAAGAGTTCCTCCTCCGAGAGCGAGGATGAGGACATGATCCCCGCCACACAATGCTTGACTCCTGGTGAGCATGGCCCCTACACAGTGTCACTCCTGCTGCACCTGCCGGGCTCGGCTGGGGGGCCTGCCAGCACTGCCCCACATTGAGGCCCAGAAGGGAGAGGACACTGGCCAAGCCGCATAGCAAGGTGTTGGTCAGGAGGGGCTTGGGGCCAGATCTGTGGGCCCTGCATTGGCCATCCTGATTAGGGCCTGGCTCAGACCTGCAATTCTGAGGGACTGATTGCCAAGGCTTTTCTGTGCCAGCTCCAAGCATGGAACCCAGACCAGTGGCTGGAAGCTGCAGGGACCAGGTTCCTACATAGTCTAAGAAAGCTCTGTAACAGTTGACTGAATGTGGAGCAGCTGGGCAGGGTGGTAGTGAGCTTCCCATCCTTGGTGGCATGTAAAGGGGTTAGGTAATCTAAGCAGAGACATTGCAGAGGGGGATTTCTTTTTTTTTTTGAGACCGAGTCTCTGTTGCCCAGGCTAGAGTGCCGTGGCATCAGCCTAGCTCACGGCAACCTCGAACTACTGGGCTCAAGCAATCCTTCTGCCTTGGCCTCCCGAGTAGCTGGGACTACAGGCATGTGCCGCCATGCCTAGCTAATTTTTTCTATATATTTTTAGTTGGCCAATTACTTTCTTTCTATTTTTAGTAGAGACGTGGTCTCACTCTTGCTCAGGCTGGTTTTGAACTCCTGACCTTGAGCGATCCTCCCGCCTTGGCCTCCCAGAGTGCTAGGATTACAGGTGTGAGCCACCGAGCCCGGCCTAGAGAGGGATTTCATCTATCAGTGGGAGATAGGACCAGATCCTAGTTTCTTCGAATTCTGAGAATCTGTGATTCTACCAGTGATAGCAGGAAAATGGTTAATAGTACTATTATTGTTACTATAACACTTTTAAGAGGAAATAATACCTGATCTTGGTAGCATAATTTAAAAGTACAGATTAGTGCAAAAGAAAAAATACCACCTGTAATCCCACTACCCCAAATAATTACTGTTAACATTGGACAAGTGGTAACTTTACATAAACCTACGTGTGTATGTTTAAAATGAGACTATCCTGTATATGATGCTCAGTAACCTTTACTAGGTACATTGTGACACTGGGGCTTTTTATACTGGCTATTTTTACTTTACTCACGCAAAGAAGCCCTTTGCGTGAGCATACTACAGTTTATTTAGCCAGTGCTCCGTTGGAGGAAGCAGAGGGTTTTGAGAAAGAGGAAGGGGAAGCCTGGGGTCACTACCACAGCAGCCACTTGAGCTCCCTGAGCCTTGTCAAATGGTGACATCTCCTACACGGGAGGCTTGGGGAGGGGAACAAACAAGCTTCTACCTCTGTAGCCTTGAACACAGTGCCAGGACCCCAGGAAGGGCTGGCAAATCAGGTTTTTGTCACTGCTAAGGCGACTATGGGGCTTCTGTGCCCTGATGTGCCCCCATCTCGCTCCATTGCAGCCATTAGAGCCAACGCGACTGTGTCCGCCACTCACCCAAGGACAAACCCCAAAGCCAGCGTTGCTGGGGTCAGCAACAGCAAGGAGTCCAGCCGGGTATCAGATGGCAAGAAACAGCAGGGACCGACCACTCAGGTACCACCTGCTGGGCGAGGGAGGGCCACTTCTACCACTGTCTTCTAACCCCCGTGGCCAGAGCTGGCTACAGCCCCGGTGCTGGCTTCCCGAATCACCTTTGAGTTGTCAGGAAGAGAAATCTGGGAATGCAACCTCCGAGTGGAGCCAGCCCTGCACCTCGAGTCCCTCATCAGATTTTCCAACATGGTTGGGCTTCTTGATTTTTGTTTTCCTCCTGGTTTTGAAATGCCATGAACAAAAGTTGCTGTGTTTAGCATATATAATAGCAACTTTAACATTCTTCCCAGCCTTCATCATTTTCAGCGCGTTTTTTTTGTTCCATGCCTAAATCTAAAAGCTGGACAGGGTAGGGTTAATGGCCCATTGTTCAGACCATAAAACTGAGCCACACACCACCCCCACCCCACCCCGCCAGAGGGCTGTGGCTTGAGCAGAATTGGGCAAGGCCAGAACCCAGGTCTTCTGACTCCCAGGTCCTTGCTCTCTGGGCCATATAGGTTTGGTTTCCTGGTCCACCGTGAGACAGAAGCCACTGCACACCCCACCCCCTTTTGCTGAGGGGGCAGGCACGAACTGGGATGGGCTGGGGGGGTGGACATCCCCTGCTCAGAGGGGTGGTGTGCCACCCACTCGCTGGGCGCACCACGCACTCCAGCCCGAGAAGAGCTTATGGAAGTGTGAGTGCCGGGTGGGTGGCTGGGCTGTGACTGTCCATTAGGCCCTTCAGCCAGCAGATGGTGCTGAGCATCTGTCCATGCCTGGCACTGGAGAACCGGCAGCAACAAGACAGGGAGGGCCCTTGCCCTCATGGAGTTCCCAGGCCAGCAGGGAGGCAGCCATTACACAAGGAAGCCGAAATATAAGTGCAGTACTCACAGCCGGTAGGGGCTTTCTAGGAAGCGGTGTACAGTAGAGAATAACGGGGTGACTTGCTTTAGAAAGATGGGCAGGAAGGCCTCCCCGAGGTGGTGACAGTGAAACTGGGGAAGCAGCCGTCACAGGATGAGCAGGGCACCCTCTAGGCAGGGAAGCGGCAGGTGTCAGGGCCCTCTGGGGACACACTTGGGGGACAGCTGGCTAGAGCAGCAAGGAGAAGGGCACAGGCCATGGCAAGGGTCCCCCCACGTCTACAGGGAAGTGGGAGACCCAGAGGCTCTCAGCAAGGGGTCACGCCGGTTTCTTTCTTAAGTCCTGGCTGCTGGTGGGTATAGGAGGTAGGAGTGGCACCAGGGGGACCACCAGGCTAGAGATTTGTCCCCGATGACGACACAGATTGAGTGTTGTGGCCCCCGGTGGGGCCTAAGCTGCTTCCCTCTCCTGGGTCTTTGTACTCTTTGAGAACAATGTGATTTGCTCATAACCTGAAGCTTGTCACCCATTTTGTTGCCCAGATGGTGACATTGCCCCTTTGACTGCCCCTCATTCCCCTATCCCAGCCTCATGGCTCCTGCTAGCCAGACAGGACCTGACCAGGGTGTGGCACAGATGGCATGCCAAGGACCCATGTATCTCTAGGCTGCCTCTTGCTGCCCACAGGTGACAAAGAGGAACTGAGCTTCCTTCCCACTGACCCAGGTCCTTGCCCAGGAAGCCAGGAGTCCCAGCCACCTGTTGGCAGGACCCAGTCTTCAAGTGGGGTGAGCTTGGGGTCCAGGGGAAGCAGGCCCACCCAGCCCTGCTCCCGGAGGCCAGGCTGGGCTCATCTTTCGGCCCTGCTGCAGAGTAGGGAAGGGAAGGCACAGACATGACCTTGAACCCTGGCACCAGCACCTGCCTGCCTGTGACCTTAGCACTTGGTTTACCTGCCCGGGCTTCAGCGGCCTGGTCCATGTGACAGAATTTACAATACCCTCTTGGAGAGTCACGTGAGAAGGAGCAAATGTGTGACGCACCTAACACGGTGCCTAGCCCAATTGGAGTGTTCAGGAAGGACCAGAACTTTCTCACCCTAATTTTTCCACTTTTTCTCCTTTCACCAAATTAGGTTGACAGTGCTGTAGGAACATTCCCTGTGACGGGTTCCCAGAGCACCCCTGTCCAGACCGGAGTGACCAGCAATGCCAGAAAACCCAAGCTTCCTGACAGCCAGCAGGCCACAACCACTCCCTTGGGCCACCCCAAGGCCAAAGCCCCTGGGAGCTCAGATGACAGTGAGGACAGCAGCGACAGCTCTTCAGGGAGCGAGGAGGATGCTGCAGGGCCCCAGATGGCCAAGTCCACCCAGCGGCCAGGTAAGGGTGCCAGGAGAGGGATGAGACGCGGCCTGGTAGGGTCCTAGGTTCTGGCCTCAGCTCTGCATATCAACTTGTTCTGCGACCTTAGGCAGGTTCCTCCTGCCCTGGGCCCCAGTTCCCCCCATGCAGTTCCGTGCGGGAGTCCGTCCAGACTGTTTCAGAGACCTGGCTTTGCTGTGTGGCCACTCAGCTTTTTAATACCAGGCTCCCTTCTCTGATTCCCCGAAGATTCAGGGCCTTGCCTCCCCTGCAGGGGAGAGCAGGGAAATGTAAGTGGGGCCTCGAGAATTAGAAATAAAGGTTTTGGCATTCGTCTCACCTAGAATGCTGTGAACAGCGCTGAATTTTGTGAGAAGCAATAGGAAGCCTTGGGCAGGAGGGTGAGGAACCTACAGAGAGACCAGGGCATCACGGAGCCCTCCTGAAGGGTCTGCCCTGCCTGGCTGGCAGGGGCCACCCAGGACCACCAACAGGATACCTGTGCTTCTCCTGTAGGTCCAGCCACCTCGAGCAGGGAGACGTTGGTGGAAGAGACCACAGACTCCAGCGAGGATGAGGTGGTGGCACCTTCCCAGGTAACTACAAGGGAGAGGACTGGCAGCCTCGAAAGTCTTGGGGCTAGAGCACCAGGCCCAGCTGCCATCCACCTGGTCCCTCGAGTCAGGGGGCTAGGCCCTCCCTCTTCCCAGGGGCCTAGGGCTAGGTCATGTCTGCAGGGCACTAGGTATGGCCCAGCCAGCAGAGTACAGCCAAGCTGTTTCCTCCTCCAAGGCTCTGTTTAGCTTAGAGCCACGAGTACTTAACCCTCGGACTCGTTGGAAAGGATTGACTTTGATTCTTGGTGATACCTGACAAAAACATTCTTTAACAGATTTCTCTTAAGGTGTCTCTATGTGGCAAGTGCTAGTGATTTTCTGTTTGTTTGCATTAATAATAAGACATTTTCTTTTTAAATGTGTCTGTCTAAAAAGTTTATTAATTCAGGCCGGGCGCGATGGCTCATGCCTATAGCACTCAGGGAGGCCGAGGTGGGCGGATCGCTTGAGCTCAGGAGTTCAAGACCAGCCTGAGCAAGATCAAGATCCCATCTCTGCCAAAAATAGAAAAAATTAGCTGGGCATGGTGGCGCATGCCTGTAGTCCCAGCTACTCAGGAGGCTGAGGCAGGAGGATCGCTTGAGCCCAGGAGTCTGAGGTTGCTGTGAGCTAGGCTTATGCCACTCCACTCTAGCCAGGGCAACAGAGTGAGGCTCTGTCTCAAAAAAAAAAAGGTTTATTAATTGAAACAGTTCAGGAAGTCCCCCTCTGGGCCTTAGCACCCACCCACTCTGCACTGACTGGGCAGGACCCATCTAGTCCCTGGGCTGGTTTCGTTGCAGACTGTGCCTCGGGCTGGGTGGGGTGGGGTGGGGGTGCGGCCTCTTTCACACTGGGCTTCTTCAGTCTCTCCTCTCAGGTTATGTGACCCCTGGACTAACCCCAGCCAATTCCCAGGCCTCAAAGGCTACTCGCAGGCCAGACTCCAACCCCTCGGTTTCCTCTGCTCTGGCCATCAAAGATGACCCGGATGGCAAGCGGGAGGCAGAGCCCCAACAGGCAGCAGGCATCACGTCCCCTAAAACAGGTGAGTTGAGGGCTGCAGGAGGGACACAGCAGGATGTGGAGGGACAAAGCAATAGTCCCACCAACATGGTCTTGTCTGGCTGGAGACAGCGAGACCTGTGGCCGTGCACTGGGCCCAGAGGTGCTTCTCTAAGTGTAGGTGGGGCCCCACTGCCCAGGTGTCCTGCTGCCATGGTCCGGGACAGCCTGGAGGCTGGCGTTTATCCAGCCCTGGGGATGCTGGTGCACCGGTAGGCTAACCCCTGCCTTAGCGGAAGCGGCGCCTTGGCTTGTGCAGTAGGCCCTGGCTCTCTCTGGCCATCCTTGTCGACTTTTCCTCCCAGCAAATGGGCTCACAGTGTGGGGTGTGGGGACTTGGAGGGGAGCAGACAAAAGGCTGGGAGTCATGTTTGAAGGAATCTCCAGCACGTGGAAGAGACACCAGCAATGGACGCCCCAGGGCTGTTCTGACTCACTTTAAAGCCTTAGACAAGCCCCTGGCCACTCTGGGCCCTCTGTGTCTTAACCAGACATAGCAGAGGTTGGTGCATCCAGTCTGTATCAAGGAATGGCCTGCATAGGAGATAGTCACATGCTATTTGGAGGGCAGACTGGAGTACTCAAGTCACCCAGCCTAGGGCATCCACCATCCCTGACTTTGCCAGAGCTGAGAAGCAAGTATCTCAAATGGGCACACCTGAGACAGCTCTAGAGGTTCCCTAGCCTGGTGTCCTGGGGTGTTTGCAGACAAGAAGCAGAGAAGTGGGCTCTGGGGAAAGAGATTGCCAGGGTCAACTGTGCCCTCCCCAGCCCCTCTCCAGACAGCTCCTGCCCTCATGAGGAATCACCAAAGGACAGAACTGGGCCTCCATCCATCCTGGGGTCCTCTGCTCAGCCTGCCCTCCCCACTTTCCCTGGCCCACCACGGCTCTGGAGCCAGAAGCTGCTGGAGACCCTGAGGGGTGCTGTCAGGCTCAGTGCACATTGTAGGGAGCAGCCCCAAGCCTTGTATGACACGGTGTGCCCACCTGGGCCCCTCTTTAGACGAACACCTCCAGGGCCAAAGCACTGGGCCACCTTTCAGAGCCTGCCGTGTAGGAGCTTTGTGCCCGTGAGGCCCAGAAAGGGGCAGACGCCTGCCTGGGTCACCTGGGAAGTTAAGGTGGGGGTGGGACCGAGTCCTGGGCTCTCGGCTGCAGCCTGCCCCGTGTGGGGTCAGAAGAGGAGCGGTTGCTCACTTTCTTCCCCAGCGCGCTCTCTGTGAGAGGCGGGTGCGACAAGGAGACATTTTAGAGGGGGCTGTGGAAGGTTTTTTTTACACATGTAGTCAGCACACAATTATCAAAGGCAAGCAGAGGCGTGGAAAATTCTAAACAAAGGCTGCATCAGAAGCCGCTCTGGCAGGCAGTAAACCTGCTTAGTCAGCCGCCTTGTGCATATGCACTGCTCCCAGCGCCCCCCAGCCCACGGGACCCCGGGCCAGGATGGGCCGCGTGTGGGTGGGCATGAGTTGAGTGTCTGCATGGCGTTCATTTGATTATAAACCTACAGTGTGTGGTAGGGGGCCTCCCTGTTCATCTAACCCTCAGTTTGTACACAGGGAAACTGAGACCCAGGGAGGAGCTGGGTCCTGGCCAGAGTCACATAGCAATTTGGCAGAACCAGGTCTCCTTCCTCCCAGCTCTGTACACCATCTCCCTGACCTTTCATCTCGTTGACAGATTTCAGGCTCTCATTAACATTCTAGAGTCGGTTTCTGTCCCCAACCCTAACTTGAGGAGAGTTTTTGGTGACAAAAGGAAAAAGCTCTAAGTTAGAAGTGAGATCAGGGAGTGCAGCTGGGAGAAAGGTGTGAGCTTAGGAGACTGGGTGGGGCAGAGTGACTGCTGGGCCTCGCTGTCCCCATCTGTGCCACTGTAGGAAAAGGTGGAGCTGCTCCCCCTGAGCTCTCACATACTGTAAGATCTGTCCCCCAACTCTCCCAGATCCGTGACCCCAAGTTCTCTCTCCATAGGCAAAAAAGAGGCCGCTTCAGGCACCATATCTCAGAAGCCCCGGAAGCCCAAGAAGGGGGCCGGGAACCCCCAGGCGTCAACGCTGGCGTTGCAGAACGACATCACCCAGCGTCTCCTGGGAGAGTCCTGGCCCCTCAGTGAGGCCCAGGTGCAGGCCTCAGTGGCGAAAGTCCTCGCGGAGCTGCTGGAGCAGGAAAAGAAGAAGGCCACAGATGCCACCAAGGAGAGCAGCAAGAAGGGCCGCAAGCGGAAGCCGTCAGGAGACCCGCTGGCTACCAAGGCCCCCAAGAGCAAGAAGAAGAAACAGCTGACCTCTGGGGAAGGCGGGGAGGGCGCTGTGTCCCCAGAAAAGGCCTCAGTGACTTCCAAGGGGAAAGCAAAGAAAGACAAATCAAGTGGTGATGTCAAGGAGAAGAAGGGGAAGGGGTCTCCTGGCTCCCAGGGGTCCAAGGACAAGCCAAAAGGGGAGCTTCCAAAGGGGGCGGTGAAGGTGGAGGGTGGCGATCAAAGCAGCCCCAAGACCAAGAAAGAGAAGAAGAAATCCGACAAGAGTAAGTGACTTCGTTTCCCCAGGCCCATGCCAAGGACTGCCGGGTACCCCACTGGGGCGGGAGGGCCCTTCAGCCAGCACCTGGTCTCCTTACTCTCATAGAAGGGAGAGGCTGAGCAGTTGTTTGTCCAGACCCAGGGGCCAGCTAGTGGCAGAGCCAGAGCTAAATTCCAGAGCGTCTGGGCCAGCGCTGTTGGAGTCTCCAGAGCCCAGCGTGCTCACTCTTGGCACCCAGCAGTCACGTTTTCAGCTTCAGGATTTTGGAAGGCCCAAGCTCAGTCTGTAGCCTGAGCAAGGACAGGGAATCGTGTCCTCTCTCCCCCCAGGCCAAGTCAGCAGATCCTAAGGGAACCTGCTTCTCCAGCCAGCTCCCTGGGTGCACAAGGGACCAGGAACCAGAATGCCTGACTCCAATCCCGAGCCCCGTCCTCTCTAGACATCAGTTTCCCTTAGTAGTATTAGTGGCCCCTACTGAGCTCTGTGCCAGGCTGCACATAGTAGGCCCTCGTTTAATACTCATGCCAGCCCTGTCCAGCAGGTGATTTTTCATTCCCATTTTCTAGGTAGGAAACCATGGCTCAGCAGTAGAGGCGCTCAGAGTCACAGACGTAGGCAGCAGTTGAGCACTGCCCTGGGCGGAGGTGAAGAGGTGAATGAGACTGCGTAGATGCCCAGAGAACCAGCTCATTCTAGAGCCAGAGCCGGGCACCCTTGGACCAGGACGTGCAGCCCCTTGGTGCTCAGAACTGTGCTAGATTCCCATTTCTAATATGGATAGGTAGTGTCTTTTTTTTTTTTTTTTTTTGAGACAGAGTCTCACTCTGTTGCCCAGGCTAGAGTGCCGTGGTATCAGCCTAGCTCACAGCAACCTCAAACTCCTGGGCTCAAGCAATCCTCCTGCCTCAGCCTCCCGAGTAGTTGGGACTACAGGCATGCGCCGCCATGCCCGGCTAATTTTTTCTATATATTTTTAGTTGTCCGGCTAATTTCTTTCAATTTTTAGTAGAGACGGGGTCTCACTCTTGCTCAAGCTGGTTTCGAACCCCTGAGCTCAAACGATCCTCCCGCCTGAGCCTCCCAGAGTGCTAGGATTACAGGTGTGAGCCACCATGCCCGGGCGGTAGTGTCATTTTTAAATAAATGTGCAGGAGTTTTTAGAAATGAGTTAATTTAAAGAAAAATGGTAGTCCATCCAGGTCAGACACAGTGGCTCCCACCTGTCATCCCAGCACTTTGGGAGGCTGAAGCAGGAGGCCAAGAGTTTGACACCAACCTGAGCAACATAACAAGACTCTGCCTCTACAAACAAATTTTAAAAATTGGCCAGGTGTGGTGAGGTGTGCCTGTAGTCCCAGTTAATTGGGAGGCCGAGACAGGAGAATCACTTGAGCCTAGGAGTTCGAGGCTGCAGTAAGCTACGATCATGCCACTGTACTCTAGCCCTGGCAACAGAGTGGGACCCTATCTCAAAAAGAAAAAATAATACTAGTCCAGATGGTCCATGGATGGGACAGAAGTCATGAGGCTGGCCCCCGAGGGGCAGGCATGCTGGCCTTGGGATGGTCACCATGGCTGATGGCTCCCCGTGGTGTGGGCAGAGCGAGGTGTAGGGTCCCTGGAGCCCTGCCCCTGGGTGCCTCCCAACATTGATGCCCACACTTAGGACCACCATCTGTTGCTCAGGAAGTTTGCTTTCTTTCCTCAGAAAAAAAAGATAAGGATAAAAAGGAAAAGAAGAAGAAAGCAAAAAAGACCTCAACCAAAGACCCTGAATTACCATTCCAGAAGAAAAAGAAGAAAAAGGTAAAGTGAGTTCCTTGGGGGGGGGGTCTCGGGCCAGAAAAGGAACCCAGACTGAACCCCCAGGGTAAATGTTCACTCTTGCCACACGCCAGACCCAATCTCTGCTCACTTTCCATGCTGCGGGTCTGGTGGGGGACCGCGTGAGTTGTGACACTAGGAAAGAGGCATGTCCCCTCCTCTGAGCATGTGGAAGCCATGCAAGTGTCTTGTGTGTGAGGCAGAAGGATGTTGGGATAGGAGGGTGACGGAAGGAGAGGTCCCAGGGACAGGGAGAACAGTGGGCTCCTGCAGGTTTCCAGGTGAGAGGAGACGCTACCTGGGCTGTGTGCCGGCTGGCAGGGTTCCCCACTGGAGAAACACCTGCACGTGTCTACGTCATGGGGGTCAAAGCCTGATGCTCTGAACAGGGACTGCCTTTACAGCCCAGGGCCCAGCACCGTAGGCACAGCTGAAGTTGTCACCTTGGCCAGCAGGGCTGCAGCTGTTCAGAGCTGAACACCTCTCGCTGCATAGCCCTGGGCTCCTTCCTGGAGGCCACATGAGGCACTGTCCTTGCCCTCCAAGGTCCCTGCAGACCCCGTGTCTGTTCTGGGGGAGCCGACAGTACTCGGGAGGTGGGGACAGCAGCGGGTGGGAGAAGCTGCAGGTCTGAGAGCCTCTCACGCTTCTCTCCTCGCAGAAGAAGACAGCAGAGCCGACCGTGTGAGGGCAGAGGCGCCAGGCGCAGGTACGCTTCCTGGCCATCCCTGGGCATTCGGGGCGGGAGGGCAGCTCTGGCAGCCACTGTGGTCCCAGAGAGCCAGGCGGACCTCATAGGTGGGAAAGGGGTTCCGTTCCTGTGAGGCCATAGGCTGATGCCTGGAGCTGGCACTGCAGTGGCAGAAGAATCCAGAACTGTAAGGGCAGCGGTCGGTGCCAAGTGTGCCCTGAGTGAAGGCGCCATGCTGGCCTTAGCGGGTGGTTTCTCCCCTTATGATCCTGTAACCTGGGGACACTCCTCTTGGAAATGAAGATGGTTTGCTCGGGATGAGCCGTCATAATGATGTCTGCTTCGCTATGGAGGAAAGGCCCCGCCAGGTGGTGTGACAGAGTTAGCTGCTCCACTGGCTGTGCTGGCCCGTGTCCCCCAGCCTCCTGTAAATAGGGGTTCACGCAGAACCTGCCTCCTAGGCCGGTGGTGGGGCTTACGCGGCGCTGAACAGCCCAGTTCCCAGGGCGTGCTAAGCACTAAACAGTGGCCACTGTGGTTAGTGAATGCCCCTCCCCTGCATTGGAGACGCCAAGTTTGATTGTCCTTGATGGAGAAAAAGGTCAAAAAATCTTACATCTGAATGTGTTTCCTTCCCCCAGGGATCTCTTAGCCGAGTGGTGACCATCCCACGCCTCTGACCTTGGCCTACCTCTGCTCGCCATGGGTTGGAACTGAATTTTTAACTTCCCCTCCCTGAGAAGAAGATGGCCAGCTGCAGGGTCCCCATGTTGGCCAAGCCAGTGAGCCTGCAGGGAGGCTGGTCCCAGAAGAAAGTGGGCCCAGCTCCCATAACCTTGATCCCACCTGCCCCAGCACAGGGCGCTTCGTATAGATGTGTACAGTATATATATTTTTTTAAATGACCCGCCTCTCCCCTGGCAAACCCCAAATGCCCAAGGCCTCGGGACAAGGAAGTCTCTGCAGACCCAGCTAGGCCCAGCCTGCAGCTCGTCTCCTGCCGTGTGGTCTCTGGCTCATGCTGAGGCTTTGTCCTCCTTTTGTCAGTTTTCTCGGTTGTGTTG
>VBSM01003214.1:1750001-1767542 GCA_008086735.1 Cheirogaleus medius
CCGCCTCGGCCTCCCAGAATGCTAGGATTACAGGCGTGAGCCACCACGCCCAGCGTAAAAAGACAGTTTTTTTAATGAAAAGGAATAAAGTACCAATTCATGCTACAACACAGATGAACCTTGAAAACATTTGGCTAAGTGAAATAAGCCAGACAGAAAAGGCCACATATTATATGATTCCATTTATGTGAAATGTCCAAAATAAGCAAGTGCATGGAGACAGAAAGTAGATTAGTTGTTGCCAGGGGCTGGGGGAGGAGGGAGCGGGAAGTGGTTGCTAATGGGTATAGAGTTTCCTTTTGGTTGATGAAAATGTTCTGGAATTAGTGGTGATGGTTGCACAACTTTGTGGATATACAGAAAACTGCTGAATTGTACAATTTAAAAGGAAGAATGTTACAGTACATGAATTACATCTCGATTTAGGCTCAAGGGATCCTCCTGCCTGAGCCTCCTGAGCAGCTGGAACTATAGGCGCGCACCCCCACGCCAGGCTAACTTTTCTATTTTTAGTGGAGACTGTGTCTCGTTCTTGCTCAGGCTGGTCTCAAACTTCTGAGCTCAAGCAATTCTCCTGCCTCGGCCTCCCAGAGTGCTAGGATTACAGGCGTGAGCCACCATGCCCAGCCCACAATGGCTTTTTTTTTTTAAAAAAAAGTGTAAGTCTATAAGAACAAAGAGAACAGAAGTGAAAACAACGCATTTTAAAAGCTGGAAAGCAGGTGGATTAGTGTTAAGTTCCTTAACAGACCCCAAAACGATAAATCCTAAAGCTGCAGCTAGAAAAGCTGAGAAGCCACCTAGTTATGTGACGCGGGAATTGGTGTGTCAGGTTCCTGCGTGGTGAGTAAATGTGAGGCTGAAAAGAGGTCTGTTTGGAAGTCTGTTTACAGAGCAGTTGGAACCCCATGTCCTCCCGCTCCCGGAGTGCCCCCGCCACCACCCAAGAGATGACTGGAAGTTTATTCCCCAGACACAGTAAAGCTGAAGCTGAGAGTCCCAGTCCTGTCCCCGAAATGCCACAGCCAGGCCCCCTCCCTCCAGGCAACAGAGTGGAGGAACCATCTCTGTGGAGCTTGCCCATCCCAGGAGGAAAGACCTGAAGATTCTGACACTGGGGGTTTCCTGGTGGAACAGCCCAGCCAGATAACCCAAGAGGACCCTACTCACGGGTCACAGCTCCCACTCAGTTTTCTAGACAATCAAGAATCATGGGCTGGGCGCGGTGGCTCACGCCTGTAATCCTAGCACTCTGGGTGGCCGAGATAGGAGAATCGCTCAAGGTCAGGAGTTCAAAACAGCCTGAGCAAGAGCAAGACCCTATCTCTACTAAAAATAGAAAGAAATTAATTGGCCAACTAAAAATGTATAGAAAAAATTAGCTGGGCATGGTGGCACATGCCTGTAGTCCCAGCTACACAGGAAGCTGAGGCAGAAGGATTGCTTGAGCCCAGGAGTTTGAGGTTGCTGTGAGCTAGGCTGACGCCACGGCAGTCTAGCTCGGGCAACAGAGTGAGATTCCGTCTCAAAAAAAAAAAAGAAAGAAAGAAAGGTACAAATACTGTAAAAGAGCAAAAACAGCTCTTAAAGATTTAAAATATGAGGGCAGATATTAAACAATCAGTAGACAGAAGATAAAGTGTTTTTTCTTTAAATCTCCCAGAAAGTAGACTACAAAGATAAAGAAAAAAATCAGAGAGAAAAGAGAATTAAATACCAGTCCGAGAGGTCCAACAGCCAAAATATGAGAGTTCCAGAAATAGAGAACAGAGAAAATAGAGGGGAAGAAATCATCAGTGAAATAATTCAACGCAATTCCCAGAATTCAAAGACATAAATTTCCAAACCAAAAGGGCCCAGTGAGCACCGAGGACAAGGTATGAAAATCATTTCACAGCAAGGCACTTCATCATAGTTTCAGAAAAATAAAGACAAAGAGAAGATTCTGCAGATTTTCAGAAAGAGAAAAAATAAGACATACACAAAGGATCAGGAATCAGAATGACTCTAGACTTCTTAACAGTAGTGCTAGAAACCAGAAGATAATGGAGGAATGCCTCCAAAATTCTATGGAAAAATGGTTTCCACCCTAGAATCTTTACTGAGCTAAATTATCAAATAGGTATGAGGGTATCACTAAGATTTTCAGACATCCTGTATCTCAAAAAAATTTCCTTTCATAACGCCCTTTCTCATAGAGCTTCTGGAAAGTATGCTCTGTCAAAATGAAGGAGTTCACTAAGGAAAAAAAGAAGACATAGAATAGAGGAAACTAAAATTTAACTCATGAGAGGAAATGGGGAGCCCCAGATTCTGATAAAGGTCCAGACTAGATCAGGCCCCAGGGCTTGGAAAGACATTTTTCCAATAAGATCGAATTGATAAATATCTGATATGTCTGAATGTACCAACAGGCAATTTAGATCATTTTTAGAGAGTATGAGGTTGAATTATGATAATTTCATAGAACATTAAGCAAATGAAAAACCAAGGCCACTATTAACTCTTGGGAAAACAAAAGTTATATAGGAAATGAATAGTAAGCCTAGTATACTGTGTCGATCGGCTATGAATAGCATTTATATTGTCATAGCATAGTAAACATTGCATACCGATTGACCAAACGCATGTCAGAGACACGGGAAGATGAGAAGACGGGAAGAGGAACGCAGGGAGCAGGCGAGGAAAGAGAGCTAAATGTTCATCTTCCATAGTGAAAAGCCAACTGATAATGTCTAAAGTGGAAACATCAGGAAGTGACAATACTAGAAAGCTATTCAGAAATATGAAGGTACCAAAAGAATCGACTGAAAAATGTTGAAAGTGGTGTGAAAAGAAGGGCAAGGATCTGCTATTTTTCACAGTAATCCTTGTAGAGGTATTTGATTCTTCTAGCTGTGTGAATTCATAACTTCAATACAGGGTTAAACTAAATTTAAAATAAAGAAAAAAATGCATCAAAGTCAATAGATTTAAAACTGATGGTGATGAAATGGCAGTTCAAAGCCCTTTCCCTGGAGGGGCACACTTGCTCATGCCTGTAATCCCAGCACATTGGGAGGCTGAGACAGGAGGATCACTTGAGGCCGGGAGTTTGAGACCCACCTGGGCAACATAGCAAGACCCTGTCTCTACAAAAAATAATTTTTAAAAAATTGCTGGGAGTGGTGGCATGTACCTGTAGCCCCAGCTACTCAGGAGGCTGAGGTGGGAAGATGGCTTGAGCCCAGGAGTTCAAGGCTACAGTGAGCCATGATCACGCCACTGCACTCTAGTCTGGGCAGCAGAGCAAGACCCTGTCTCAAAAATAAATAAATAAATAACAAAGCCTTTTCCCTGTGAAGTGACTGTAGGGCAAGGCTGAGGGTAACCCCAAGGTCATCCTGCCCTTGCCCACAGGAGGCTGCAGACTGATTCCAGGAAGGTGGGTCCCCAGACGGAGTTTCCTGGGGTGGGCTAGACGATGGCTCCCTCCATCTCTCCTAACAGGGTAAGAGGTCCCAGTCCCCCAGCTGTCACCCAGCCCCACTGCCCAGTGGAGGAGCCCTGGCCTTCCCACGCCTGCCTGCATGGGGAGGGAAGCAAAGTGGCAAGAAGCAGGGGGCTTGGATGCCACACCCTTGTGCGGACATGGAGTGGGTGGAATCTAGCTCCCCATTGTTCATACGAAGAGAGTCTGACTCAGAAGGGAAAAGGAACTGGCCCAAGGTCACACAGAGCTGGAACCGGCCTCGAAGTGCAACGGTGTTAAAGGCAAAGGAGCTAGAGGCAGACTGCCTGGGGTCACATCCCAGTTTCAAAACAGCTGGTTCCAGGGCTGGGAAGGGGGAAATGCAGGTGAGTCTGAAATATCTTTGTTTTTTTCTTTCCAGAAAGAAAGCCAGGAAGGTCTCAAAGATTCCTGGGGTTTGTCAGAAGGACCCAGGAACCAACTTAAAAGGGCACCTGCAAGCCAGACTCAATTAGAATAATTTATCCTGCCTCTTTAGAAGGAATTATAGTTCAATCCCTGTTGATAAGGAGAAACTCTTCTTTATGGAAGAACGCAATAGAAGATAGAATTAGGAAATTGCCTTTCTGTAACCCCCAGTGTAATAATTGATCAGGAAAGGATCATCCATCCACGGATGCCAAAACCATGGGATGAAAGGTTGGGGGACAGCAGAACACGCCAAAGTGTCAACCCAAAGCTCCTTGCTGGTTGCCAGGAGGGAAGGGTGCCTTGCGACAGTAAGAGATGTTGCCATCTTGCTGTCACCACTTCCAGCAAGCGATTAAACTTTGCGTCACCAATAGTGGGACAGCCTGACATCCTGTGTCTCCTGACGGGACACAACAACAACAACAACAACAATAATACTCAGCATCAGCTGGGCGGGATCTTTGCTAGAGATTTGTTAACCTGAATCTGCCTTTAGCCCTAAATTCCAGTTTAGAATAAATACAGGGAGTGGAAGAACAAGCTAAACAACACGATGAGGAAATGATTGGACAAATCCAGGGACAGCCTACAAGAAAGATAACACCTGCACGCTTCAAAGTCAATGTCACAAAAAAATGTTGTGTGTGTGTGTGTGTGTGTGTGTGTGGTGTATGTGGTGTATATGTGTAGAAGGTTCTACATTTTAAAAGATTAAAGAAACAATAAACCAAATGCCATTTTTAAATCTTGACAAAATGGTTTTAAAAAAGGTATAAAAGATAGATATTTTTTAGAAGCTGGAGAAATTTGGGTATCAGATGACATTTGGGAATTAGTAATGCTGCTGTTAGGTGTGATAATGGAATTTTAATCTGGTAGGAGAATCTCTTTTTTAGGAGATGAAGGCTGAAGTACTTGGAAGAGACATGGCATGATGTTTGTAACTTATTTCCAAATTGATTAGAAAAGAGAGAGAAAATTAACAATAGCTGAATCTAGGTGGTGAGTATATGAATGATCAACTTTTCTTTATGATTAAAAGTTTTCATAATAAATGGTTGGAAAAAATGTTAAGGCAACTGTGTACCAATCCAATGTCCTTTGTACAGAGATTGTCCCGGCTGCTGAGAAGACACTGTGTTCCCGTTGTTGTTACATGGACACTTGTGGGGACAGCGGGCTCTTTCACAGCATAGGCACATCATGTATCTTTTAATCCTCGTGGAAATTTCTCAATAACTACCAAAAGTTTTCTATTTTACTAGGAAAAAAATTCCAACTCCAGCACTTACCAGACGTGTGATTTGAGCAAGTCACTTAACTCCGCTGTGCCTCAGTTTCCTCCCCTGCGAAAGGAGCATGCTAACAGAACCATCTCATCAGCTTGTCAGAAGGATCAAATGAATTGATGCATCAATCGATGCGATAAATGTTAAATAGTTCAGTGATATATTTTTTTCTGCAAACTTGTTACATCTGAATCCAGGCCCCTGTAGGTGTGTAGAAATTTGGAGCTGCTCAGCAGAGCCAGAGGGAGCCTCCTCCTCCCTCTCTGGACCTTCCTGGGAATCTCATCCTGTGGTGTCACCCCTGAGCTAGTCTAAGTGACTGCCTGAGATGCTTAGCCTCCCTTGGTCTGCGCATTCCAGGCCCAGAGGTGTGAGTTCCTAGAAGTTCACCCTGGGTGAGCCAGGCCGGTGGAGTCTCCTGGAACCTCCCCCACCCCGTTCTTCTCCTTGGTCCCGAAGTATCTGATGAGGCACCCTGAGTAGCAGGCAGGCAATGCCTGCCCAGCCCTGTCTACTGTCTCACATGGCCTGGCCCATCCTTTCTGTGTGGGGCCTCCTTGGACCCTAGTACACCTTGGCCATAAACAAGGGGCTGGAAAGGGAGCTCTTTGCAAGGAGGAAGCATGCCCAGGCTCCAGTCCTGTGTTTGCTATACCTGTATACTCTCATTCACTTATCCATTCATTCAGCAATGATTTATTGAACATATACTTTGTGCCAGGCACTATTCTAGGTGCTTGGGATACATGAATGAACAAAGCAAACAGGTAACCCTTTTGGAGTTTACATTCTGGTGGCAGGATACAAATCATAAATTATATTATTAAAGAGTGATTAAATGCTATGGAAAAAAGGAAAGTTGTTGCTGGAGAAACAGGATGGGGCAGGTTGCAGTATTTTATAGGGTGCTGGGATGGGCCTCATTGGCAAGGTGAGATTCGAGCACAGGCTTGAAGGAGGTGAGTGTTGGCCCAGCCCACGTCTGGGCAGAAGGAAGAGCCAGAGCAAAGGTCCCATGGTGGGCTTGTGCCCGGCATGGGTGAGAACAGCAGGGTGGCCAGTGTGGCTGGATGGAGCGTCCGAGAAGGACAGTGAGGGGCACATGGTCAGAGAGGCATGCAGCCAGACCCTGTGGCCACCGACTGGACTTTGGCTTGCACGGAGGGAAATCAGGAGCCATGGGGAGGCTTTATGCGAAGGAGCCTGTGCTTTAAAAGGATGGCTTCGGCTGCTGGGTTAAGGATCTGCTTTGTGGCACTGCTGGGCAGGCCAAAGGGGAGACTGGATGGAGAAAGACTGTGCAACAAAAGGCCCTGAGCTTGGCTCCAGTGCTTCTGGGAGAAACAGCCTAGCTGCTCTGCTCATTCACATATCATCAAAGGGCCAGGTGACCCCTGGAGAGGCTTATGACTTGCGCAAGGGGCACGTGTTCTACACCCAGCTCAGGACCTGGGACTCTCCCCTCTTCTCGCAGGCCAGGCGCCATCTGGCAGGGGCAAGCAGCATGGCTTTGGCCCCGTGATGTCTGCTAGTGTGGCTGGGCAGGACTGAGTTCTCCCCGAAGGTCCACTCATTCCACAGGTATTTATAAGTACTAGTATGGGCCAGGCACAGATCCAGACTAGGGGCTGGGACCCCCAGGCACTCACAGACACCTGGGAGGGCTGAGCCTGTCCCGGGTGGGGTCAGGTATTAGGTGGACACCAGGCTACCAGTGGCTGGGCTTGGGCTTAGGGGTTGGGGACACTCTGGGGCTGGGGTCAGGACACACTGAGGACAGGAAGACTTTCAGGAGGCTGTGGTGTCAAACTGGAGAGACAAGGCCTGATGGGGGCTGCCCAAGTCAGAAGTCCCTCTTCCTACCACAAAAGGTCAGGTGAAAAAAGAGAGAGAGAAATGGACCAATCAGGCCAGACTGTGTGGAGAGAGGGGCGGGGCCCAGGCGCTGCTGAGCTTTCCTGTTGGGGTGATGGAGAAGATGATGTCACTCATAAAAACAGGAAGGCGTTAGCACACTGAGGAACAGAAAGAAGCACAGTGCGTCATCGAGGGGTTTCAGGTGTTGGCTGAAGAGACAGGTGGCAGATCACATAGGCTGAGTAGCCTCTTGGACATCACTCCAAGAGCAGTGGTGAGCCAGGGAGGGTTGGCAGCGAGGTGCCAGTCTGGTCTATATCTGGAAGTGATCTGAGGCACAGAGATTTAAGGGGGGGCAAGAGTAGGAGCCGGAGACTAGTTAGGAGTGGAAGTGGTTAGAGACGGTGGTGGAGACGGAGCAGAGGGGCGAGTCCACAGTATGTTGAAGGTAGAAATGTCAGGACTTGCCGCAGCAGTGAGGGAGGTAAGCGAAGCTGGTGCCCGGCTCGGGGCAGCAAGTGCGCGGTGGTGGCCGCCACTGGGAGGGGGACGCCTGGGGGAGGAGCACGTTCTGATGTAGGTGGATCCGGAGTTTTGCTCTGGCCCTGTGCTGTGTGACACCATATGTAGACATCAAATAGGTGGCTGAGGATACCAGACTGAAACTTTAAAAAGGGTGAACATGGAGTTTGTGAGTTGTCAACATGCAGACAGTATTTAAACCACAGGACTGGGGCCGAGCTCCGAAGGGCCTCAATACTGAGAGGGGCGGCCCTGACCAGTGAGGAGGGAGGGAAACCGGGAGCGGGGCCGCCGCAGACCCCAGCGAAGGCTGGGAGGAGGGTGTGGTCAGCTGCGTCAGATGAGTGCAGAGAAAAGCCCGTGGGACTTGGCCGCGTGAGGTCATCGGTGACATTGACAAGGCAGGGCGGGAGCTGGGTTCGGGGGTGAGGGGCAGCGCCGTGAGGGGCAGCGACGGGCAGCAGCGGGGCAGGGCGCAGGCCGGGGTGTGAGCGCGCTGTCCTGTCTGCTGTGGGATGACTCGTGGGAGGGAGGCACCAAAGAAGATGTCCTGCCCCTCCAGAGGCAGAGGGTAGGGACCTGGGGGGCCTCTCCAAGCGGCCAGGCCAGCTTCCTGTCACCCTCCTTTGTTCCTGCCCCAGCCCCCAGACTCAGACCCTGGACTCAGGCCTTCTGCTCAGCCTGGCCACTCATTTCCTCAATCTGCCACCACAGCCCCCAACTTCCAACTCACACAGAGGCCCCGGCTCCTGCCTTCCGTTCCTTCTCAGAGGGAGCTCTGCCTCACCTGTTTGATGTGAATTATGCCCATGTGGCTTGTCATGCTGTTGTCACAGCAAGCCCTGTGAGTCTCAGAGGGATCAAATGAGCTGCACAAGCACCAGCTAAGTGCTAGTAAGTGGCAGAGCCAGAATTTGAACCCAGGCATGAGCTGTCTGCAGAGTGCATTTTCTTTTCTTTTTAAAATTTATTTTACTTTTTTATAGATGGAGGTCTTGCTATGTTCCCCAGGCTTGTCTTGAACTCCTGGCCTCAAGCCCTCCCTCTGCCTCGGCCTCCTGAAGTACAGGCGTGAGCCACACACCCAGCTGAGTGCATTCTCTTGACCCCCATGCCACATGGCCTCCCACTGGCCTCTTACCCATTCTGAGGGGTCTCAGTGAGCCTCTGTTCCCAAGAGGATGAGTTAGGGAGGCAGATGAGATTTTCCTTCCCGATCATTGTTTCATGTGGGCAATTTCTACCTCCATAAATCTCCAGACAAGCTTAATATCAGTCCACCAGGCTCTGTCCTACCCAAGGATGATGGCTTTTGAGCATTTCCTCACACCTCTAATGGTCTACTTGCATGCCTCCAAAGACAGAAAGCTCACTACCTCCATAAGCAACCCACTCTAGCAGCAGGACAGCATGACAATTCCGAGCATGGACTCCGATCCAAGTTGCTTTGGTTGAATATCGACTCTCCTGCCTACTAGCATCCTGTGCCTCACTTTCCTCATCTGTAAAATAGCAATAATAGTAGTGCTACTTCCTACTGTGATTATGAGAGTTAAATAAGGTGCTACATATAAATTGCTTGGTAAGTGCTTAATAAATTTGAGCTACTAACATCATCATCATTATTGTTATTTTTCATGAGGTGGAGCTGCAACTGGCCTCCCTGTAACCTCCATACCTTAGGTCTAGCCCTGGAATGCTACTCTCTTTTGTACTCATCTCCACGTTATTCCTAATGTGCTTCATTTCTTAATTTTCACTTTCTCCTGATGCCAGATTTTCTTTTTCCAAGTTCAGTTTGTCATCATGCAAACATGATTTCCCCAAGAAATCATGACAGAGTCACTGGTTGTTTGCCAAACAAGCTTAGCCTTGCCGAACACACAACTGGGGCTGGGAGAACGGTAGCTTCAAGGCCTCAGGTCCTGCCCTTACAGGCCTGCTTATTTGCTGCCAGGATTTTGCAAGTCCCTGGATTTGGAATCCATCAGTGGGCCCCACTGCATGCACACCCAAGCATCTACCATCAGGACAGGATTCTGTCATGATGAGCAGCCCAGACTCTGGAGCTAAACAGAGCTAGGTTCAAATCCAGACTCTCCCATTTACTTGCTGTGTGATCTTGGCTAAGGGGTGGAGAACCTGCAACCTCAATGCTACCTGTGGCCCTCCTGATCCCCACATGCGGCCCCTCCAAACTTCACAGAACAAATTCCTTTATTAAAAGGATTTTCTTAAAATTTGGATTCAGTCAAAAGGCCACACTCAAGGATCCAGAAGGCCACAGCTGCTTCATCTGCAAAATGGGACTAAGAACAATCTTGCCTACTTCATGGGTTATAATGACGATGGATTAAAATAATGCATGTAAAGCACTCAGCATGGTACCTACCTCAATAAATGTTTGATATTAATATCTAGGGCTGTGCTGTCTAACATGGCAGCCACTAGCCACATGTGATGGCTGAGCGCCTTAAATGTGGCTAGTCCAATTGAAATGTGCTGTAAGTATAAAATGCACAATGGATTTCAGACTTAGTACAAAAAATAGTAAAACATCTTCACAATAATTTTTATATTGATTACATGTTGAAATGAAAATATTTTAGATATATTGGGTTAAATAAAATATGTTATTAAAATTAATGTCACTTCTTTTGCACTTTATTATTCCCCCCCACACTGGTTTCTCCCAGGGGGAATCACTTTTTTTTTTTTTTTTTTTTTTAGAGCCAGGATCTTGCTGTGTTGCCCAGGCTGGCCTCAAACTTCTGGGCTCAAGCCATCCTCCTGCCTCACCCTCCCGAGTAGTTAGGACTACAGGTAACCACCACCATATCAAGCTATACATAATTTATATGGCTACCAGAAAATGTGAAATCACATATATGGCTCATGTTTGTGACTTGCATTATATTTCTTTGGGTGCTAATTCCAGTGGGGGTTTTTTGTTGTTGTTTCTCAGCAGGGGAGAAGAGAGATGGTACATTTGGTTTGGGGGCATTTGAATTTTACTGGTTGTACCTTTCTGTTACTGCAACGGCTCTTTAGAGATCATAGAGATGCAAATTCTTCTCTGTAAAGATGAGGAAACTGAGGCATATAAGAAATAGGATATGCTAAGGGCCACAGAACTAAAGGTGGCAGAACCCAGATCAGAACCAAGGCACCAACATAGCAGGCGGCTTCCTGTCGGAACAATGCTGCCACCTGGTGGCCACACATGTATGACTGAGGCACACTCCCACACAACTGGGATTCCTTCAGGGCGATGTGGTGACGAAGGGCACAGTCTGTGGCTACAGACTAGCATAGGCTTGAATTCTTCCTAGCTGTGTGCTCTAGTCAAGTCATTTAACCTCTCTGACCCTGTTTCCCTACATGTAAAATGTAGATAATAGTAGTACTTACCTCAAAGAGATTGAATGAGGTAAGAATACTTGCAATTTGAGTCAACAAATATTTATAGAACACCAGGTATGCGTTGTTCCAGGTGCTGGGATACAGCAGTGGCCTGAACAGACAAGTCCAGTAGTCACCAAGTCCAGTGGTCATCGAAGTGTGGTCTCTGGACCATCAACATCAGGCTTATTAGAAATGCAAATGTCGGCCCAGCACGGTGGCTCATGCCTGTAATCCTAGCACTTTGGAAGACAAAGGCAGGAGAATCGCTTGAGTCCAGGAGTTGGAGACCAGCCTGAGCAAGATCGAAAAGCTAGCCAAGTGTGGTGGCATGCTGTAGTCCCAGCTACTTGGGAAACTGAGGCAGGAGGAACACTTGAGCCCAGGAGCTTGAGGCTATGATGACACCACTGTACTCTAGCCGGGGCAATAGAGCAAGACCCTGTCAAAAGGAAAGAAAGGAAGGAAGAAAAGAAAAAAAAGAAAAGAAAAAAGAAAGGCAAATCTTCAGGCCTTCATCCCAGATCTACTAAATCAGAAACTCTGGGGGTTGGGGGAAGGGAGGCAAGGGCAATGTACGTAACCTTAACGTTTGTACCCCCATAATATGCTGAAATAAAAAAAAAGAAAGAAAGAAACTCTGGGGGCGCAGTGTAGAAATCTGACTCTGATGTGCGTGCATGCTCATGTTTAAGAACCACTGGAGGCCGGGCGCAGTGGCTCACACCTGTAATCCTAGCACTCTGGGAGGCTGAGGCAGATGGATCGTTCAAGGTCAGGAATTCGAAACCAGCCTGAGCAAGAGTGAGACCCCGTCTATACTAAATATAGAAAGAAATTAATTGGCAAACTAAAATATATATAGAAAAAATGAGCCGGGCATGGTGGCACATGCCTGTAGTCCCAGCTACTCGGGAGGCTGAGGCAGGAGGATTGCCTGAGCCCAGGAGTTTGAGGTTGCTATGAGCTAGGCTGATGCCATGGCACTCTAGCCAGGGTAACAGCGCGAGACTCTGTCTCAAAAATAAATAAATAAATAAAAATAAAATAATAAAATAAAAAAAACCCACTGGATTTGGTGATATAGATGTATTTCTCACATAACTAGCTTTTGGGGTTTCATTTACACTTGTATCTCTCCAGAGATGGAGAGATCACTATCTCCTGAAGCAGTTTTATTGCCTCTTTGAGCAGCTATTTTAGGAAAGTCCTTTTTTTTATTTTGAGACGGTCTCACTCTGTTGCCCAGGCTAGAGTGCCGTGGAGTCAGCGTAGCTCACAGCAACCTCAAACTCCTGGGCTCAAGCTCTTGCTTCGGCCTCCTGAGTAGCTGGGACTACAGACATGTGCCACCATGCCCGGCTAATATTTTATATATATATATGTATATATATAGATATATATATATAGTCCAGCTAATTTCTTTTCAATTTTTTAGTAGAGATGGGGTCTCACTCTTGCTCAGGCT
Source organism: Cheirogaleus medius (assembly GCA_008086735.1). NCBI lineage: Eukaryota > Metazoa > Chordata > Mammalia > Primates > Cheirogaleidae > Cheirogaleus > Cheirogaleus medius. The sequence goes on from VBSM01003214.1 coordinate 1,762,462, forward strand.
GGTCTCGAACTCCTAAGCTCAAATGATCCGTCCGTCCTGCCCTCCCAGAGTGTTAGGATTACAGGTGTGAGCCACCACGCTTGGCCCCATTGTGTATTTTTTTAAACATTTCATATGTAGTTATCTTATATTCTGACTCTGATGCCATCCACAGTCTTTGGGGGGACCTAAATCTGTTTATTGTTTCTGCTATCTCTTGCTGCGGTGGCTTATTTGTGTGTGTGTTGATTTTTTTCTTGTGGGCCCATATTTGGTTTTACCTAATCTCTGGGAAACCAGAGGGGCTTCAACTGTGGTTTTTCTCAGAGAGGATTTGCTTTTGCTTTTGCCAAGAGCTCAGGGACATTCCTGCCTGGGCCCACGTCAGCCCAGAAATATGAGTATTTCTGGCATAATGTGAATGCCAAGTTCAGCTACCTCACTTTGGGCTTGGGTTTGGGGTGGGGACAGAGCCTAGGCTTAACCTCCTGGCCACTCTCAGGGCCTTCCTTGCCTGCAGCTTTCCATTCTCTAACCTACTTCATCCTGTTGTCCTTTTTCTTTCTCATTTCTTTAAAGCCCTTGGAGATTTCCTTCACTTCTTTGGAGTCCTGGAATGCATGTTTTGTTTGAACTTATCCAGGCTCTAGAAAAAGCCCTTCAAACTACAGTCACCCCTCCATATCCACGTGAGATTGGTTCCAGGACCCCTGAACATACCAAAATCCACGATGTTCAAGTCCCTACCATAAAATAGTGTAGTATTTACACGTAACTACACACATCCTCCCATGTAGTGTAAAGCATCTCTAGGTTACTTATAATACCTAATACAACGTAAATGCTATATCAGGCGTCCTCAAACTATGGCCCACGGGCCACATGCGGCCCGCCGAGGACATTTATCCCGCCCGCCGGGTGTTTTTGCTGATGCTGCCTGTCCTGCTTAGCAGCTGACTCGTCCCAGGCCCACAGTGCGCATGTGTGGAATGTGCGCCGCACTCTCCAACGGTCTGAGGGACAGTGAACTGGCCCCCTGTTTAAAAAGTTTGAGGACCCCTGTCAGCTATATAAATAGTTGCTATATACTGCATTATTATTTGTGTTATTTTTTCTATTGTATTGTTATTGCTTTGTTTTTTTCAAATATTTTTGATCTGCAGTTGGTTGAATTCATGGATGTGGAATCCGAGGATAGGAAGGGCTGACTTTATCCAGCTGGCTGAACTATAGAACGGGGGAGTCCATTCATCCCTTCTCTCAATGATTTATCAAACAAATCTCTTTTGAGCCCCTACTTTGTGCAGACTGGGCTAGGTGCTGGGGCAGCAGACATTGAACAAGACATATTCCTGCCCTCTCAGAGCTCCCAGATTCGGGGGAAATAGGCTACTGCGGTCGAGCGGGAGCAATGGGACACGTGGGAATGGGGGTGCTAGGAGAATTCAGTGGAGAGGCACCCTGGGGAGCATCCAGGAAGACAACTTTGAGAGTGGGATGAAAAACTGATTCTAGCAGATGTGCAGGAGCTAGTGAGGCCAAGTGGGGGAGAGCGGAGGCTAAACAAGCCACGCTGGAGGCAGCAGCACACTGGCAAGGCGGAAGGCTCGAGGGGCGGGAGCATGGAAGACCCAAGAGGAACCAGGTTAAGCTTGAGGAGAGTGGGATGAGGGTGAAGGGTGGGCAGGGCGAGACAAAACACTGAGGAGAGTCACCGAGGATACTGGGTTCTGTTCTGAAGGCAGCAGGGTAGGGCAGTGATAAAATGCAGGGGCATGGCAGCATGCCATCAGTTTTGGATCACAGGGTTGCAGCGTGATCCCCCTAGGGATATGCAGGGGCCAGACAGGGAGCCATTGCAGGAGCTCAGGTGGGAGAAGGCAGCCAGGGGAGGAGCAGGGACATCTCTAGGGGCCTGGCTGGTGCTGCAGAGCTACAGCCCCCAGCTTCAGGCTCATCTGCTCAGGCTGGGCGTCCAGGGTCTGCAGTCTCATGGGTAACAGCCCGCCCATCGGGTCCTGCCCGCCTCAGCAGTGAGTAGGCTGCTAAGTCCCAACCTGAGCCACGCCACAACTTGGCTCTCCTTGCAAATAAAACCTCCAAAAAGAACTGCTTTCAAAGATCCAGCTGATTGCATCTCTGGTTACCAGGAAGCAGCAGGACAAGTCACAAAGTCCCACCACAGGAAATAAAAACGCACCAGCAACAGGCAGCATTTCTCCGCCAGGACTCCAGCCTCCTGTCCTTTATGCCAGCAGTCCCCAACCTTTTTGATACCAGGGACCGGTTTCATGCAAGATAGTTTTTCCAAAGGGTGGATGGGGTGGGGGTTGGGCATCACAGCTTTATGCTCCTTGGCACGAGAACCGAACAGGCATAAGAATAGCAGCAGCCTCTTCAGTGCCAGGCACCGTGCTAAACACTTTCATCTTGGGACCCCTTAGGAGGCAGCCACCATCACAAGGGCTCCCACTAAACGGCTGAGAGGTTAAGTACTCTAAGGTTGGACAGTCCGAAGCTGTGGAATAGGATTTTCATGTAGGCACGTCAACCTCTGGGTCTATGCACCCCATCCTGCTTTAGAAATCAGACTGACAGAAAGCACCCCTCATTTTTTTCTAATAATTTGATTGGGGGATAATTTTAAGTTTACTAAAAGCTGCAAAGATAATATAGCATTTCTGTAGACCCACTTTCCCCTACTCGTACCTTACATTACCATGATACATTTGTCAAAAGACACACACATTGGTACGGTACTAGTTGACCTTGAGACTTTATTTGGATTTCACTAGTTTTTACACTGAACCCTCTTTTGGTTCCAGGATCGATCCAGTCCAGGATACCACATTGCATTTAGTTACCATATCTCCTTAATCTCCTCTGCCCTTGTTTTTCACGAGTTTTAACAATTTAAGGATCATTTTGGAGCATGTCCTCTGCTTGGATTATGGGTTTCCTGTGTTTAGACTGAGTTATGTATGGGTTTTAACGTAGACTATTACAGAGGTGATTTTTCACAAGTAGTAACCTTAATTTGGTTAAATTAGCATATGCTAGGTTTCTCCACAAAGTTACTATTTCCCTTTTCCATATTCTACTCTCTGGAAAGTGAGACACTAAGTCCAAACCACACTCTTAAGGGCAAGGGAGTAGTTCCACTTACTAGGAGCAGAGTATCTACTTAGATTATTTAGAATTCTTTTATACAGAAGATTTGTACCTTCTCTCCTTCATTTTTCAGATGAAGAAACAAATTTAAAGAGTTGATTTGTCTAACACCACAGGGTAAGTTCTAGACCCAGGTCTCCAGGGCTCTTCCAAGGAGAAAAGATTGTAGAGTGCGTCTGTGCAATCACGCAGTGCAGTATCATTATGCAATAAAAAGGAATGAAGTACTGGTTCATGCTTCAACGTGGATGAACCTTAAAACATTATGCTAAGTTAAAGAACTTACACGTAAGACCACATAATGTAGACTCTTGTATCCCATAAGATCATAAACCATTATTCCTACTGTACCTTTCCTATGTTTAGATATACTTACCATTGTTGCAATTGCCTGCAGCACTCAGTACAGTAGCTTAGGAGCAATAGGCTACACCATCTAGGTTTGTGTAAGTACAATCTATTTGCACAAACTGGACATCACCTAACTACCTGATGAGTTTCTCAGAACACATCCCTATAGTTAAGTAATGCACACCTGTATATGAAATGCCCACAATAGGCAGAGCTATATAGATGGATTAGATTGTCCAGGGCAGGGGAAGGAGCAATTGCTAATGGGTTTGTTTCAGTGCATGGGGAAGGGGGTGAAAATGCCCTAAAATTGATTGTGGTGATTATCACACAATCTGAATCTTAACATAACACTAGAAACCACTGAATTGTATACTTTAGATGACTTGCGTGGTATGTGAATTTCTTTTGACAAATATATTATCTCAAAAAGGCTGTTGTTACTTTCTGTGCTGGTTTTCTTAGTTGAATTATGGAGGTAACAGTACCTTTTCCAACAGGTTTAAGATTCAGTGAGATGACTGAAACGTCTAACAGGGTCTAGCATGTAACCAGTGCATCCCAGTAACCCACACTTCTCCCGGGACCTTTCCATTGTTTATTCCTTTTGCCTGAAACATGCCATCACAGGTTTGCCCTAAGTAACAGGACCCCTAAATTTCCCCCTTACAGTTTTTTCCTCAAGAACTTATTCTTACCTTGTATTCTCAACGCCTCCCCTTCTCCAGCCTAGGACCCTCAGCATCCTCTCCCCTCCATAAGGCCTGGCCGATCCTGCTCATCCACTGGCCCCTGTCCTGCCTCTCCCAACTTCAGCAGTCACAGGGTCCTGTGGCAATCCCTTGAAGAACACTCAGTACCATCTGATGTCACTGGGACCTTGGAGCTGGATGCAAGCTTCCGGAAAGCAAGAACTTTATCTTTATCGCTGATGAAAATAGGACTTGGTGTGTATTTGTGGGGTGAATCTTTATGTACTTTATGTACTGATGTGGAACAATCTCCAAGATGTGCCAAGTGAAAGCAAGATGCAGTAGGAGTGAGCTACGGATTTTGCACAGAAGGTGTGGGGGGAGAACACACACCCACATGTGTTTATATATGGCTCGGGTCTGGAAGGCTCCTCTTCTGCTCAGGCTACACTTGGATCAACAGTTCCCACTCTACTCTGACTCTTTAAGAATTGGTCCATTTTTAGAACCATCTCTACTTTCAAAACAAGGTCCTAAGGCCTTGGTCTGCTTTAGATGACCAAGGCAACTTAATGCCACAACAAGCAGTGTGGAAAAGACCCAAACACTCTCCTGGGGCTCCTTCTCACAGGCCAGTTCACAGAACACAGGCTCACTCTGTCCAATGAAACAATCCCTCCTGACAGGTCATCTTCACCCTCTGAAGCAGTATGCCCTGCCTGCTGCTTTACCACCGCACCTGTGACCTCAAGTCAGCCCCACTCCCTGATCCAAGCTAGACAGGAAGAAGGAATCAAATATCCCTAAGTGGAGGAGAAAAGACAAGAGTTGAAATAGTTTACACGAAGGCAATTTATTAACAGAAAATATCGTGAGGAGTCCAGTTCA
>VBSM01003214.1:1774190-1789510 GCA_008086735.1 Cheirogaleus medius
GGCCTCCCAGAGTGCTAGGATTACAGGCATGAGCCACCGCGCCCAGCCTGTTTTTTCTTTTTAAAAATAACTGATATGTGTACAGTGATGGGAATGGTCTGGCAGAGAGAGAAAAACTGACGCTGGAGCCCTGACATTGAGCAGGCGATAGGTGAGGGGCCTGAGTGTGCAGGTGGAAGAATAGGATTTAGACGGGAGTGTGGATAACTCATCTTCATGGAGGGTGGCATATTTGGCAGCAGGAGCATGAGAAAGTTCTCACCAGGGAAGTGGGAAGCAAGCAGCTTCCTCTCAAAAACCATATGAGGCAGAACAATTTTATTCCCCTCATTTTACAGTTAAAAGGTCAACAGTTAAAAGGAAACAGTTAAAAGGTCAACAGCCGTCCGTGGGGCTCCAGGATCAGAGCCTTACACAATCTGACTCCAGAGCCGCAGTAGTTGTAACCTCGGATCCAGGCATTTTCTAAATATCTGTTGATTGGATGAAGGAAGGGCAGGGAATTGGCCTGGAGGAAGCAGAGCCCAAGCCCTTTCCCGGCTCAGCCTGGAATCCCCTTACTTCCCACTCTCAGCAACGGTGCATACTTTAATTTGTCCATGAGCTCTACCTCTCCTCCCTTGGAGAGTAGTTATGCAAATGGTAGAGAGGGAAGGGTGGAGAGAAAAAGGTGTGGCCCAGAGAGGGTGCATTAACTCACCAAGACACACAGCCAGGAGTCTGACACCAAGCGTGGCCCAGTTGCCCTGGGGCTTGGAGATAGGGCCTTCTGGAAAGTGTTGCCCCCTGCAAAGCTGTTGTGAAGTCACCAGTCTGTGGCCGGTCTGAGCCCCAGGACCCCTGGGAGTCCTGGTCTGCATGTCCACCGGGCGGGAAACAAGGGGGAGCACATGCTGTGTGCTGTGTGTTGTGGGGGTGAGGCCAGAGCATACCCTAGGGGAAGGAGGCTACAGAGGGTCTGGAGATGGCTCTGCCCTGCACCCTTTCTAGAGACTGCCAGTTTCCATCCTCCACGGGCTGGGACTCGCCTGCCCCGGTGCTCTCGAGACTCACGTGCAGTCTGGGTGCATCTCATCAGGCCCCCTGTATGGGCCCAGGACCCTCTCAGCACTGCCCACACGGACACAGGCCAGGGCCTGCTGCCAAGGAGCTCTGCCCAGCTAGGGCAGGACAGAAGGGCCGCATGAGGCGGTATGACGGGCTACGGAACAGGGGGCACGAGGGGCAGCTCCAGCTTGGTCAGGGGCCTCTCTGAGGAGGTGCCGTTTGAACACAGGCCCGGTGGGGGAGGATTCTCAGGTTAACACAACAGCCTGTGGGAAGGCCTTGAGTGAAAAGGGAGCTCGGCTCATTCAGGCATTTGGGAGAAGTCCCCTGTGGCTGATGGGAGGGAGTGGTGGGAGGGGAGATCGAAGATCAGGGGATGGGCCTCGGGGCGGTAGGGGAGGCCTCCGTCCCTCACCCACCGGAGGCGGCCCCTCCGTTTGATCCTAGGCAAAGCTCTGCCCTGGGAGGAAGGTCGGGGGTCGTGGGGAGCGGCCCCACCCGCGGCGAGGGGAACACCGGGGCGGAGAGTCCCGCTCTGTCGCAGTGCCCGCTAGATGGCGCCCGATCTCCGTGCTGCCCCGGGAGGGCCGCCTTGGCTGGGGCGGGGATGGGGGCGCCCACGTGGTGCTTTAGTTTCTGAGCCCAGAAGGGTGTGAGTGTGCGCGCGCCTTGGTGTACACACTCTCCCTTTGTGTCTCATCATACCCCCTGGAGCCCAGATTATTATCCTAGTTTTGCAGAGCGGGGAAACTGAAGCAGGAGGTCAGGGTCGTGCCCCAGATAACTCTAGGGGTTCAGAGTGGGGTAGGTGGGCAAAGACTGCATCCACGCCTCTGTGCACTTTGCCACGCCGCAGGCGGGCTTGCAGAGGACTGCTCGGAGTCCTCCAAAGGGAAGAACAGGTCCCAGTGGAGTGGCAGTACCAGGATATGGATCCTGAGTCATTTCTTCGTTCAGCACATTTATTGAGCACCTACTATGAGCCAGGCACTGGTGATCGATAAAGCAATGGATAACATAGATGGGTCTCTTTCCCCATGGAAGGGGCAATCTAATGGAGGAGACAGCCAGATGTTACGCAGGTAAACGCGACAGATTGTGGCAAGTGCGGTGACAGAAACACACAGACCCAAGAAGGCTACAGGGGTGGGCTCACGCTCTTTGGGGGGGCAGGGCAGGTAGGTACAGGACTCAGGAAGAGATGTGGAAGCTGAGTTCTGAAGGCTGAGAAGGTGCAGCCGCCAGGTGAGCTGGAGACACAGCGTTTGGGACAGAGGGAACAGCTAGTGCGAAAGCTGCCATGAGCAACAGCCTGAGGACCTGCAAGGAGCTGGGGCTGGGACCAGGAGGAGGGAAGGCAGTGAGGTTGTCCAGGAGGGCAGGAGTGAGGTGATGGGGGCTCGGACCACGACAGACAGCTTGTGTGAAGATGGACAGCAGCCTACCGATCTGAGAGATACTTGGGAAGTAGAGTCTGCGATGTTTTCAGATGAATTGGATACAGGGGCGAGGATGATCCCAGGTTCTAAGCACGAGCAATGGGTGGACCAAGGCGGGGAGGCCTGGGGGAGGTCACAGCTTGGGTGGAGAGTGGGAATCCAGCTCACACGCTGCTGTTTTGGGAGCCATCTGTGTGGTGTCCTGGTGGAAAGATGGGGCGGGCAGCGAGAGCTCACTGGAAAGATGGGGGCTGCAGATGTAACTTCAGGAGCCTCTAGGTTGTATTTGATGTCAAGGGATCAGATGAGACAGCCCACAGTCTGGGCAGTTCTACAACAGTAGGCAGTGAAGGCCCCATCAGTGTGGCATGTGGGAGAGGCTGGCTGATGCCGGTCATGGCAGCTTAGAGAGAGGAGGTGGAACAAAATATTTATCATTCTTTTTTTATTATTATTATTTTATAGAGATGGGGTCTTGCTATTGATCAGGCCGGTCTCGAACTCCTAACCTCAAGCAATCCTCACGCCTCGGCCTCTCAGAGTGCTAGGATCACAGGTGTGCCTGGCAAAACAAAATGGACCCTGAGGATGCCAGAGACCAGGACTCAGGGGCCCCTGGGGCCCTGTGGAGGAGCTGGGCGTGCTGACTCTGTCTCTTTGTCTGCTTAGATCTCCTTTCCCAGGGATGCCCTTCCCCCACCACCATCTGGCAGGGCCCAGAGACTCAGACCCTGAGGTGGGGTGGGGTGGGGGTGGGGGCCGCCTGGGGGATGGGGCTGTAATTTCAGCTGGGGGCAGAGCGCCTGAGTTTCAGCCACCTGGTGTGAGGTTCCTCTTTCTGGCACCTTCCCCACGACTATCTCTATCTCGCCTGACAGCTCCACCCCGGCAACTGTAGCTACTCAGCATCTCTCTGGGAGGAGGGCCCGGCCCAGGCAGCAGCTCCCTGCCGCTTTCCCACCTGGAAAGGCTTTGAGTCAGGTGGCAAGGCACCTCTGGGGGATGGGGAGGATCAGAGGGGGCTGCCAAGCTTAATTAGTGGTTGGGGATCCCTGGAACCTGCATCTGAGAGGCCCCCCAGACTTTCATCTTCAAAACCTCCCCACCAACCTGGATGAAAGGGCCAGGTATTAATTGTAATTATTAGTTTCGCTAATAAAGAGAAGAAATGGGATTACCACCACGCTCAACAAGTTCTCCCCTCTTTGTCTACCTCATCTCCCCTTCCTGTGGGCTCCTTTTTCTTTCCTCTTTTCCTCCTGCATTCCTCTTCCTTTTTCTCTTTTTCTCTAGCCTTGCCACTTCCATCTGTCCTTGTGTCGAGGCCTGGGGATCTGCCTGCTTCTCTTGGTTCCCTGTCTGTATTGAGATGTCTCTGGCACCAGGACATTCAGGGAACACACTGTGCTTGTCTGGGTTGCAGAGGAAGAGTGGGAGGAGACATAAGAGTGGGAGAAGGTGTGTGTTAGGGTGTCTGTGTCCCTTCATTCATTCACTGTTTTACAGATAGTTATTGAACACATGCTGTGTGCCAAACACCGTGTTGGGTGCAAAGGATTCAGTGCTGAGCAGGACAGACACGGACCCTTCCCTTGCGAGTCAATGTTCTAGCAGGGAAGATGGACAGTTAACAGTAAACTGACAAATAGGTACACTAGAAAGGAATAAATAGCAGATATGATGGAGAGATATCTGGGTGGCTGCTTCAGACTGAGCGACCATGGAGGTGACATTTGGGCAGAGGCCTGAATGGTGAGAAGGACCCAGTTATGAGGGAAGGTTGGGAACAGGGTTCCTGATAGGAAGAACAGCCTTTGCAAAAGCCCCGAGCTTCACACGCATGAGGTCGTGAAAGGAGGGTAAAGCTGCAGGGGGAGAACCCGAGGGAGCAGGAGGGAGAAGCAGGAGCTGGGCACAGGGTTGGCGCCATGGGCATGCAGCCTCTGCTGCCACACAGAGCCCCGTGCTTGGTTAAATGCTCTGCAGTTGCTGTCCTGAAGTTCTTAATAATTTTTAAACAAGGGCTTTTGCATTTTAATTTTGCACCGGGCCCTGCCAATTATGTAGCTGGCCCGAGTTGGGGAGGTTGACAAAAGAAGTGGGTGTCTGGGCATGGAAATGGAAGGGCCACTTGGCTGGTGTTTGGTAGATGAATGAATGACTGAAGCTGTGTGTGCACATGTGGAGCTCATCTGTCAGGCCGTCAGAGGGCCACATTCGCCTAGACCGAGGGCTGCTGCTATGTAGAGAGGGCTCACACACAGATGGCCCTAGGGTGGTCCCCACAGCCTGCCGTGCCTGCTGCATTTTCCAGAGCCTGCTGCCTGCAGGGCTGTGTCGTGGGCACCAGACCTGAAGTGGCACCTGATGAGGCCAGGCTTGGCCCAGGCCCTGCTTCGGGAAACAGGGTGACTCCTCCTCTCTAGGTGGAGGTGGCCCTGTCTTGCCTGTGAGTTCTGAGATTTTAGAACCAGGCGGACTTGAGTGCAAAGGGGGCTTTGACACTCTGATTAGTGGATGTGACTAAGTAGACTTTCTGCTGGTGATTTGCTTCTCTGAGCCTCAGTTTCCTTATCTGTAAAATGGGGATCACTACTTCTTAGAACTGTTGAGAGGATTAAACGAGGTAATAAGAGGAAGCTCTTGGCAGAGTCAGAGCTTGGAAAATATTTGCAATAATAATAGTTATCATTATCATACAATCTCTGGAGATTTGGGTAAACATTTGCTTCTGCCCCTAAATGTCTGTATAATCATGAACAAGTCACTTAATCCTCTTGGGCCTCAGTTTCCTCTTCTGTTAAATTGGGAAGATAACTCTAACCAGGATGGTCGGGGCCATCCAAGATGAGCAACTTTGTAAATTGATGTGCACACAGTTCCTTGCACACTCCTGACCCCATCTCCCCCATCTTGGGGAGGCTTTCTCCAAATCTGCCCACCCAGAAGAAAAGCCCCTTCAGTTCTTGGCAGTTACTGGATTCTCAGCCCTGAGTTGCTGTCTTCATGCTGGGAAGTCTGCCTGGCAGTGAACCTTAAGTTCAAGGTCCATGGTTGGGCAAGAAAGAGGAAGGTTCAGGCCAGACGCAGTGGCTCACTCCTGTAATCCTAGCATTCTGGGAGGCCAAGACGAGAGGATTACTTGAACCCAGGTGTTCAAGACCAGCCTGAGCAAGGGTGAGACCCCATCTCTACAAAAATAGAAAAATTAGCCAGGTGTAGTGGCGCACGCCTGTAGTCCCAGCTACTCGAGAGGGTGAGGCAAGAGGATCGCTTAAGCCCAGGAGTTGCAGTTTGCAGTGAGCTACGATGATGCTGCTGCACTCTATCTGGGGCAACACGGCAAGCCCTTGTCTTAAAAAACAAAAACAAAGAAAAAGGAAGGTCCAGAAGTTGGGGTTGGGGAGGGGGAGGCTGAGCTAAGGGAAGACAAAGGAGCTGGAGCCAAAATCCCCTGGTGGCCTTGCTTCCTGCCTAGCTCTGGGGCAGGAAGCAGCCAGAAAGCTGCAGAGAATTAGTGTCTGACAAAGGGCCCGGGCAGCAGTCTCAGGCTAGGCAGAGACTTCATCTCCTATGTACACCCCGAAGACCAATTTACAGGATCCTCCAAAACTCATGGGAAGCCCTAGCAGCACCAGCCTGAGAAGGAGGCCTTGTGCCCCATGGGAATCTTGCCCCAGAAACAGGGAGGAGCAGCTAAAAGGGGCTTGGAGCCATCCCAGAGCGAGGAGCGTGAGCTCTGGAGTCAGGCTGCTTGGGTCAGAGTCCAGGCTCTGCTGCAAAGCATCGGTGTGACCTCAGGGCTGTGTGGCCTCTCCGTGCCTCAGTGTCCTCACCTGGAGCAGAGGGATAATAGTCACACCTTCCCATAGTGCTGCTGGGAGAACGGAGTGCTCTGAAGTTCTTAGCAAAGCCTGATGCATACTGAGTGCTTTAGAAAAATTAGTTATTATTATATTCTTTTTAAAAAGACCACCTAGCAAGCTGTGACAATCTGTCAGATCTCCTGATAGACTAGTTCAAAGCCTTCCCTCTATTTTGCTTTATTTTGGGCTGGCAGTATTCATTCATTCATTTGTTTATTCAATAAATATTTATGGAGTATATTTATGGCACCAAAGGGTGGCAGATAGGAGGCCCTAGACCTGATTGGTGCCCGGAGGGGCATCTGAGTGAGAACTAACATTTATTTAGCAACTACGGGCTCAGCTCACATACACTCAGATTCCCACTGGTCTGGAAATGGGCATTCCCGGTCAGCAGAGGAGGGAGCCCCAGTGAAGCCGTGGACACGAGGTCACACGGCTACAGAGTAGCAGCTCTGGGCACTTCAATCCAAGCCACTTCACTCCAAAATTTGTGCTTTTCCAAATCCAGATTCCAGGTCTACCTGCCTGCCGTGCCCCCAGCTCTCCCTCCCAGCCCACCCACCCGCCTGCTTTGGCAGAGGCAGCTCCGTGGAGGCCAAAGGCCAGCTGTTTTCTGTCACCCTCTGTAGCAGGATCTTTGTCACTTCCTCCCAGGTCCTCCTGACCGCACGGAACAACCTCGGGGCTTTCCTCACAGGGGAAGCCCGGCCTGGAAGCAGCCCATGGAAAAAGTGGCTGTGGCGACTCCTGACGCCTGTCTCCTCGGCTGCAGTGTCTGGGCCCCCGGGAGCAGAGCAGGGACGGGGCTCGCTCAATGGGTGCTGAGCCGGTGACTCCCCAGGGCCTGGACACAGCCTCCCCCTGGCCCTGTGGCCTGAGATGAGTCACAGCCCCTCTCTGGGCATCAGCGTCCCCACCCATAAAGAAGGGGAGCAGTGGCGAAGTTCCAGCAGTGGCCCTCTGCTCAGTGTCTGGGCCGGGCGTTATGAGCGGATGGCAGCCCCCCGCCACCCCATCCACTTTTCCTCTCGGCTCTCCTGAGGATAAAATGGGACCGTGGCTACAAAAGGACTTTGAAATGGAGTGCAGAGCTGGACGATGGGCAGGTGCAGAGGCTGATTGCTGGGACGGAGGCCCTCACCACCCAGCTGCAGCTTCAAGCCTCACCCGCGCCGCTGCCGGAGCCCAAGCCCATTTCCTCAGACTCCTGCCGGCCCGTGGTCCTGGGCAAGGAGGAGCCCGGGCAAGATTCCAGCCAGGAGGTTTCTGGGCCTGACACGAGCATGCTGCTATGGTCTGAATGTCTTGTGTCCTCCCCAGACCCATATGTTGAAATCCTAACCCCCAAGGTGATGGTATTAGGAGGTGGGGCCCCTGGGGGATCAGGTCAGGAGGGCAGAGTCCTCGTGCGGGGGAGTAGTGCCCTTATAAAAGAGACCCAAAGGAACTCCTTCGCCCCTTCCACCATGGGAGGACACTGCGCCATCCATGAACCAGGAAGCTGGTGCTCACCTGACACCGAACCTGCCAGGGCCTTGATCTTGGACTTCCCAGCCTTCAGAACCGTGAGAAACAGATTTCTGTTGTTTGTGAAGTACCCAATCTATGATATTTCATTATAGCAGCCTGAATGGACTAGGTCATTTCCCAATGCCAAGAACTCATCCACCTGGATATAAAACCATCGATGGTGCTTCCCCCACCCCGCCTGTCATCCTGCCTTGCCGGGTTTGCCCTTGGTTGGCCCCACAGGTGGGGTGGAAGTGGGAGTTTAGGGCAGGAAGCCGGGAGGTGTTCCTCCTGGCAGAGCACAACACTCACCTTGTGCGTAGCTTGGAAAACCCCTTCTGTCCTTGGGTCTCAGTTTCCCCAACTGCACTGTGAGAGGCATCTGTCACATGCCCTCAGGAGCCCTTCTGGCTCTCCAAGCCCCAGGCCATGGCCACTGATTTTGCCTTCCCCAGGCCCCGGGGCTCCAGCCTTGAGCACCCGGCGTCCTCAAACTACGGCCCGAGGGCCGCATGCGGGTGTTTTTGCCCGTTTGCTTTTTTACTTCAAAATAAGATATGTGCAGTGTGCATAGGAATTTATTCATAGTTTTTTAAAACTATAGTCTGGCCCTCTAATGGTCTGAGGGACAGTGAACTGGCCCCCGGTTTAAAAAGTTTGAGGACCCCAGCTCTGGAGACTCATTCTGGGGTTTTCGCTCCCCAGCTCCATCTGCTGCGGCCCCAGATGCTCTCCAGAGTGGACAGAAACCAAGGGAAGGAGGCAGGGGCACACCCCGTCCCCAGGAGACTGGAAGGCAGGGGTCTCGCTCCCAGGCCAGTGCATGTGGACAGAGAGAAGCCGTGTGGGAGGAATGGCGGAGAGGCGGCTCCACGTGCAGGGGTGCGCCCACCCCCCTCCCGCAGGCCAGGCCAGATGGTGGGGCAGCCGGGGGAGGGCTCTTTGCTCTGCCCACCCCACAGGCTCTGCAGGGATCTGGTTCTTTCCACACAAAAGATGTATGGGGAGAAGCCATCCCCACATGCAGACTCAGGGCTCACGAAACCTTTGAACCTGGTGGGATCACAGTTGTGGTAATATAGAACCTCAGTATGCTGCAGAATTCTAGAACCTCAGAGTCACAGCATCCTGGAATGTTAGGAAAGTGAGTCATAGGATTTTAGGTTTGTGAACTGTGGTGCCCAGCACTGGCCACTGGTCCCATGTGGCTGGGGAGCACTTAGAGTGCGATTGGTTCAAACTGAGATGTGCTGTAAATATACAATACATAGCGGATTTTGAAGATTTAATACAAAAGAAAGAATTTGAAACATTTCATTAATAATTTCTTTATATAATTACATGTCAAATGATAACATGTTGGGTATGTTGAGTTAACTATAATATATTTCTAAAATTAATTTCACCCACTTCTTTTTACTTTTCAAAATGTGGCTGCTGGAAAATGTAAAAGCTCGTATGTGGCTCAAGTTGTATTTCTAATGGACAGAGCAGTTCTAGAACCTAAGAATCATATTTTAAAATCTCAGGATCATGAAATTGTCACATTTCAGAACTTTAAAGTGACGAAATTTTAGAACCAGATTTCCAGATCTTTACATCACTGACCTTGAATTTTAGACACTAACTCCCAGAACCCGACAGGATTTGACAGGAGTCCTGATCCATCTCCCACCCAAAGCAGGGATCCTTTTAGCCCACCCTGACCAGCGCTGACCCAGCCTCTGCCTTTTGCCAAGTGGAGAACTCACTCCGACAAGGCCACTGGGCTTTCTGAATGGTCAGTGGGGGTTTCCGGATGTTGCATGGGACCTGCTTCCGCAGCTTCTTCCACCCCCACGGTGGGGGCCCACAGCACCTCCTGGGGCCTCCCAGGACAGGTCTGCACTCTCCTCCCTGGGAGAGGTGGGAGTCTGGGTCCTGCCCCTTCCTCTCCCAGCGACTATCCTACAAGCTGCAGGGCCTACCTTGACACTGGTCCCTATAAGTGGGCTTCAGGGACCCCACCGGGACCCTCAACTCCTGACAACCCTCTCTGCTTCCCCATCCCTGAGCAGAACTGTTCCTAGGACCCCTACAGTGGAGCAGGGGTCCTTCCAGCCTCTGCCAGTTTGTATTGATAGATGATCCCTTCTCTCCATCTAGGGGGCTGGCCTGCACCTCGTGGTTTCTAGGCCTTGCCTGTTCCCAGGTTCAGGCAGGTGTTCGGGGAATGACTACAGGTGCTGGGGTGAGGGGTGACACAGGAATCAGATCGATTTAAGGAGCCCCAAGTCTGCCTGAAAAACACGTTTTTTCAATTCTAAGGGACTGTGGGGAGGAAGAAGGAAGAGGCTTTCTCACCTACAGAGTCAGGAATTCCAAGGCAGCACTGAGTGGCAATGACTCACTCAGAGGCCTCTGCACAGAGGAGGAAGACTAGAGGTCAGGGAAGCCTTCCTGGAGGAGATAAGAGTGAAGCTGGGGCTTGAAGGAGAGTGGTTGTTGGTGTTGTGATGCAGTGGGGGCAGGGAGCGTGGGTCAAAGCAACAGCAGCTCAGCTAAGCCATTTCCTAGTATCTCATTTAATCCTCTGAACAACCCTATGAGCTAGGTGCTATTATCCTCATTCTGCAAATAAACAATTGAAGCCAAGTTAAATGACAGCAAGTGGGGGCTGACCCTGAATTCCAACACAGGACAGTCTGGCCCAGAGCCAAGCGCTGGCTGGAGGGGGCTTGTGGGGCAGGTTGGTAGGGGGTGTGTGGTTCATGCAGAGTCTGAGTGTGAGTGTGAGTGTGTGCTGCATGTGTATGGGGGGCGTCCCTGCCTTTTCCCTCGCTCTTCCCGCCCCTACCCCAGCTCCATCTCAGCACAGACCCGGCGCAGACAGGTTGCAGTGAAGAGACTGCCTTGGAATGACGAGCATGTCCATGCCTGTTGGAGCAGAGAGCCCCAGACAGGGGGTGGCTGCCATGCCAGTCCCAGAGCCGACCTCCCGAGGGGTCAGCACTGCCCCACTCCCCTGGTGGTACATCTACGAGGACCCAGGAATGGTGTCTGGACTTAGCCAAACCCAGATGCCAACAGGGGCCAGGAGAATACTGCAGACAAACATGGTGGGCTGGGTGTGTGTGTATGGATCGGTGGGGACCAGGGAGACCTGGATGGCAACGTCCAGACCAGGTGACTTCCACCACCCCTTCCTCCTTCGTTCAGTGGGAACCTTTCTGAATTCTGCTGTGGAGGCACCGGGCCCCTGAGCCGGCCACTTAACCTTTCGGCCTCGGTTTTTTTTTGTGCTGCCCGCCTCACCCCTACCCTGCAGCAGTGGTGAGGAGGAGCGAGAATGACAGATGGGATTGACGTGGAGGAACCCTCCCTGCTTTTTTGGTTCATCTAATCTTTTGATTTGAGTGATGTTAAAAGTGCTAGCTCAAAACGGAAGAGACTGGCAGAATGAGGGAGTCAGATGGTAGAATGAGGAATTCAGATGGTGGAGCAGTGGATGAGGAACAGTGTGGGAAAGAGCATGCCGGGATGGCCCTTGTACCTGCTACCCTGACTGCACTGAGCCGTGCACTCTGCTGCCCAGGCCTCCACCTGGCCTTACCCTCAGGGGACTTTGAGCCTATTGCTGATAAGGGTTATTTAAGGACCACTTGTGCTTGGGAGTGTTTTTCTTTTGTCTAGTTGTAATTGGCCACTGCAATGAACAGGGTAAGGGGGAAATTAACCAATTTACATTTGTTTGCCAAAACCATTATCTTTCCTGTGTGAGGATTTTGCAGATCTTTTTCACCCTCCATCCCAGTTCTCTTGGTCAAGTTTAAACCCTCCAGGGACTGAAGATTCCAGTTTAGCTGCAGCTTGGCTGTTTTGCAAGCTGAGAGGATCTCCCACCTGTTGGCCAAACTTTCATTTTCTCTTCTGTAAAATGGGAGTGAAAACAATTTCCACTGTGTCTATCTCTTAGAGCTGCTGTGGAGCCACAGGAATTGGTGTACAGAATGGGAAAATGCTTTCTAAAAACCAGAAAAAGTGGCTGGGTGAGGTGGCTCATGCTTGTAATTCTAGCACTTTGGGAGGCCGAGGTGGGAGGATCTAGGAGTTCAAGACCAGCCTGGGCAAGAGAGTGGGACCCTGTGTCTACAAAAAATAAAAAATTAAGAAGAATTAACAGGGCAATTTAGGAGGCCCAGCTACTTGGGAGGCCGAGGTAGGAGGATTGCTTGAGCCCAGGAGTTTAAGGTTGTTGTGAGCTATGATTGTACCACTGCACTCTAGCCCAGGTGACAGAGTGAAATCCTGTCTCTAAACAAACAAACAAAGTATCCAGAAAAAGAACTACCTGTGAAAGGATTTTGCTAGTTAAATGTAAGGATTACTCTTCCCGTGATGGTGGCCCCTGAGAGAGAGGGACAGTCTGGGCATGACATGCATCCTTAGGCTCTGTCTGAAACAGGAAGCCTGGTCCTCAAGACGAGACTGCTTTGGGAGCCAGCTGGAAGTGTTCTTCAAACAGCAGCAGCATTGGTGAAGATGGTGTATAGAAGAGAAGGGTGTGAGGGAAGCCCATGGAAGTTAGGAAAGGAGACACAGAGCCCAGGTGGTCTTGGCTGGTTGGGGGTGGGTGGTTATGACCCCAGGACACCAGGTGGTAGGGCAGTGACAAGAACTTAGTCTTTTGGTTGGATGGACCTGGATACGAAACTTCTTTTGCCTCCTGTCTGTGTGACCTTAGGGAAATCGCTTCACCTCTCTGAGCTGCATGTTCTCTGGGAGCTGAGTAACAAACAGAAGAGAGCAGGTGGCATACAGCAGAGTAAGTAATTAATTGCTGTTAATTGCCTCCTTCCCCTGTCTCAGACAGTCTTTGGTTTCCAGAACATCTTATATCCATTGTTCATCTCAGGCGTGGGTAACCTGCCCATTTTACAGGTTTTCTCCCTCATTTGTTTAACAGATATCAAGGTCTGCCAGGAAGCAAATAGTCCTTGTCCTTGAAGAGTTCAGTGTGTGTGTGTGTGTGTGTGAGAGAGAGAGAGAGAGAGAGAGAGAGAGAGAGAGAGAGAGAGGAAACTGTTACACCATGTGGTCAATGCTATAATTATGGTGGACATGTTCTCCAAACCACAAATTAGGTCACATGGTCTGACAGAGGCTATTTTCTGCCTCCACTGAAGTCCAAACATGAAATCACATGTAGTTACACATTCATTGAATCACCTTTTTTTTTTTTTTTAAAGAAACAAATGACATGAAATTTGGATTGTCCTTGACAAATCCCACTATATTTCCAGAGAATTTAGAGCTGTGAATGGGACAATACCGGCCTCTCGCAGGAGCAGAAGGTTTCCCAGAGGAAGTCCTGCGGAAGTGGGACCTTGAAGGCTGAATAGGAGGTCTCCAGGCAGAGAAAGAGGGGTGACCTGAACGGCCTTGGGACAGGACCTGCTCTTCCTGCTCTAAGGACAGCCTTGCTGGGAACTGGCGATGCCGCTAAAGTAGCCAACAGTGTTTGTTTTCAGTTAACTTTTCACTTTAATTGTTCAAAAGACCCACCCTATCCTCCTGGGAAACAAAATGGTTACAGACCATTAAAACAACATGGTTACATTACATTGTATCTTCCTGTGTATTTATAAGTTACATTGCATTGTACCTTCCTGTGTATTTACAAGTTACATTGCATTGTACCTTCCTGTGTATTTACAAGTTACATTGCATTGTATCTTTCTGTATATTTACAAGTCTGTCTACCTAGCAGGCTGAGTACAGGGGCTACATGTTTTCTTCTTTTTTTTTTTTCTTTTTGAGACAGAGTCTCACTCTGTTATCCAGGCTAGAGTGCCGTGGTGTCAGCCTAGCTCACAGCAACCTCAAACTCCTGAGCTCAAGCGATCCTCCTGCCTCAGCCTCCCGAGTAGCTGGGATTCCAGGCATGCACCACCATGCCCAGCTAATTTTTTTTCTATATATTTTTAGTTGTCCAGCTAATTTCTTTCTATTTTTAGTAGAGACGGGGTCTCGCTCTTGCTCAGGCTGGTCTTGAACTCCTGAGCTCAAACGATCCTCCCAACTCAGCCTCCCAGAGTGCTAGTGTTACAGGCGTGACCCATCGTGCCCAGCCACATCTTCTTCTTTTCTGTGTCCCCTGTTTCCCCTCCCCAACCAGGATGGTGTGTTGACAGGGCACTAATAAATGTCAAGTGACTGAAGGAATGAAGTACCATAGATGGGCATTTTGTTAGGTAGACAATGTCCTCTGTTTTGTGGTGAATCTATCATCTGTTTTTTTAGCAAATATATGGTGGTTTTCTCCAATGTGCCTGCTGCTGGGCAGGGTGTGGGGCTCAGCAGCGTCTGAGACAAACCCAGTTGTGCCTGCACAGAGCTCGCACTCTAGAGGGAGAGAATGTAACTATGAGGGTGGTGAAGATAGAGATGTGAAGTGTATACCAGGAGGCCTGGTTGGGATTAGGGGCTGCAGAAAAGCCCAGGAGGAAATGAAGTTTAACTTGAGACCTAAAGGATCCTACTGGATCACTTAGCTAACATTTATACGGTCAGTCCTCTGTATCCACATGTTCTGCGTCTGTGGGTCCAACCAATCATGGATCGAAAATATTTGGAAAAAAGTTGTGTCTGTACTAAACATGCACAGATTTTTTGGGGGGTCATTATTCCCTAAATAATACAGCATAGCAGCTATTTAGATAACATTTACATTGTATTAGGTATTATAAGTAACCTAGAGATGATTTAAAGTATACATGGGCAGATATACCCAGGTTATATGCAAATAATATGCCATTTCATATTAGGGTCTTGGGCATTCACTCATTTTGGTATCTGCAGGAGGTCCTGGAACCATGCCCTGCTGAGGAGGGATGACTATATAGTGCTTATCATGAGACAGATGTCACACTAAAGGCTTTACATATTTAACTCATTTAATTCTCACAGTGGCCCTAGGAGGTACATGCTATCATTATCCACACTTTACAGATGAGGACACTGAGCACAGAAAGGTTGCAAAACTGGTCTGGGTTAGGTGTGGTGGCTCACGCCTGTAATTTCAGCACTTTGAGAGGCCTGGGTAGGAGGATCCCTTGAGCCCAGGAGTTTAAGACCAGCCTGGGCAACATGGTGAGACCCTAACTCTACAAAAAATTTAAAAATTAGGTCAGGTATGGTGGTGGTAGCGGTAGCTCATGCCTGTAATCCTAGCATCTGGGAGGCCAAGGTGGGAGGATCATTTGAGGTCAGGAACCTGAGCAAGAATAAGACTCTGTGTTTACTAAAAATAGAAAAAATGAGCCAGGTATGGTGGCATGCACCTGTAGTCCCAGCTACTTGGGAGGCTGAGATGAGAGGATTGCTTGAGTCTGGAAGTTAGAGGCTACAGAGAGCTGTGATCATGCTGTTGCACTGGCACACCTCAGTTACAGAGTGAGACCCTGTCTCCAAAAAA
>VBSM01003214.1:1789610-1806914 GCA_008086735.1 Cheirogaleus medius
AGAGTGCAGTGGCATCATCATAGTTCACTGCAACCTCAAACTCCTGGGCTCCAGCGATCCTCCTGCCTTAAACTCCCAGAGTAGCTAGGACCACAGGCAAGCGCCACCATGCCTAGATAATTTTTCTATTTTTTATAAAGACTGGGTCTCACTCTTGCTCAGGCTGGGACATTACTATTAATCACATTTTACAGAAGGGAAACTGAGGCACAGAATGGTAAAGATCACAATGGTAAGAAGTGGTGGAGCTGGGATTTGACCTCCCTCTTCCAGCCTGTGTCTCAGCCCCAGGTCTCTGCAAGGACTTGCTGTGACCTAGCCATAGTTTCATTTTCAGTTGCAATTCTATGGACATCTGCCCCTCTCCCCCATGACCTTTCCCCCAGGTGATGCTCCCTCTGCCCTGCGCTTGTTCTGGGTGAGGTCTTGTGCCCTGGCTCTTGTTACTGTGAGCAGCTGGAGCAGGAGGGGAGGTCGGCGTGAGCCTGGGCCCGGAGCTCTGTGATGGTCCAAGTTTGGTTGCTGGCTGGGTCCGTGGCAGGAACGCTCTCCCAGTGCGGGTGGTGCAGGGAGGAGCCCCTCTCCTGGCTCTGACTGGGGACAGCTGGTGGCTTTGTCAACATGCCTCTCTCTAGCACCCAGGGATGGCAGAACCTTTCATTTCCATTCAGACTTGGTTACTTTCACATCAGCAGGGGGCAGAGGTAGGGCTGAGAAGTGGAGCCTTTAGGCAGATGAGAACTCTAAAGCCAAGGGCTTTATACCCCAGGGGTGCTTTTATGTGACTCGGCCATTGGCAGGGTCCTCATTGCTAGCTAATGGGTGGGTCTAAATGCCTCAGCCCCAGAGGTCCTTCAGGATAGTAATGGGGGCTGGGCTTTGAGCAGTGTCAGGATTGCAGAATCCTCATGGAGAGCATGTGTGTATAGGATCCTGAGGCCAGCTTGCACAGTGCTGGGCACCCTGTAGACCCTCAGTAAATGTCCCACGTGTGAATGTTTGGGGTGGCTCAGACTTCCGCTGGCTTTCACACCCTGGGCCAGCCCAACCTTTTGGTGGGGGTGACATCTTTTGACTACTCACTCATCAGGCTGTGATTGGGGGCCTTAAGTAATTACTTTAAAAATGGAAAACAAATTGCTATTTAATTATTTTCTTTTTCACTTGGAAGACAGGCATACAGCTATTTAATTAATGACACCTTAAAACCTAGGGCCGAGGAAGAGAGTGGTGGGTGGGGGTAGATAATGACAGAAGTTCTTGGGGGAGGAGAGTTTATGTATTATAGCCTATAGCCCTAAGTGCTCTGAGGGCCGTTCCAGCACTGTGTCTGGGATTTGCAGGGTGTGTAGGCTTTTCCTGGGCCCTGGGAAAAGGGCCTCTCCTGGGCCGACAGTTCACTGTCAGCTTGTAAGAACAAGAGTGGAAATTCCACTACTTAGTTGGACACTGAAGGGACTCAGAAAAGCTGGGGATTGAGTAGAAGGCCTGGAAGGCTGAGAGTGTCCCTGAGGGATGGGGCTGTTCCTTGTCATGTGGTCAGACTCTCCTTGTCATTGTGATCAGAGGAGAGGCCCGCAAGAGAAGATGGACAGTGAGCCTCTTGTCACAAAGAGGTATGCAAGGAACAGTTTTGCAGTCACAAGTTGAGGATGTGGTGATTTTGAAATCAAGGATTTGAACTCTGCATCTCAGCAACTTAGAAATGGGCTCTGGTCTCAGCAGCCCAAAGCTTTCTCTGCCCTGGGTTTTGGACCCACTTGACCATGTTTTGGCCACGCTTCCAGGCTTTGGGACCAAAGCCAGGCCTGCAAGTCTCTTGAGACTGGGCAGACTTATACTGGCTTGGAATTTGGTTTGGGGTATGGCTTGAAATGTCTGGACTGTTTGGAGCACTTGGACATTCTTTACTTGAAATGGAATGTTGGGGTAATTTGTTAAATATGTATGGAAAATGTCTGTGGCCAGGGGTGACAGGGGACATGAAATGGGGTGAGGTGCTGCTGGATTCTGACTGGAGAGGCTGCTGGGCTGATGGGGGAGGGAAGACAATGACCCAAGTGATGGTGGAGAGGCAGGATGTGATCGTGATAAATGGGCTTTGGAAGGTCAGTGGAGGGGAAAGCTCTCTGGTTGTTAATGTCAGCACGGCTTCCCAGAGGAGGAAGTGTTTGTGAGGATGGAGGCTGTGGGAGGGGGGCATTGGGAGATCAGATTGGGTCGTGGGGAGCCTGCGGTGTCCTGCTCGGGAGTTTGGATTTTATTCTGTAGCTGATAGAGAGGACAGAGGGTTGTAAGTAGCTCATTGACGTGATGCCTGTTACTGTGCCTTGTGTCAGGCACGGTGCCAGGCTCTTTACAGACACTCCATTGAAATCTCACAATACCCTGCAAAGTAGCTGCTGCTGCTGCTGCCGCCACTGGTAACCTCTGTCCCATTTTCAGATGGGGAAATGGAGGATCAGAGGGTGGAATCACTTATAGAGCTGCATTTGGAACCTAGGCCTGAACTGTTCCTGCCCTGTTGTGTTGCTTCTCTTGGGAGTCATTTAGCCAAAAATGGTGACAAGATGAGCAGGTGGAGACCAGCCCAGAGACGCTGCTTATCACGGTCCAGCAGAGAGCTGACCAGAGTTTGACTCAAGAGTGGGATTGAGAGGCAAGGATGGGGAGGCTGCAGGACTTTGTAACTGTCTTGGGGATTGGGGCCATCTCAGGTGGGCTGAGGTTTGGGGAAGGACACTTAAGGGGCAGTATGACTGCTTTCAAATCCTTGAAAGGCTGTCTATGGACAGAGGGCTTGGTCCTGTCCTGTGGGGCTCCCAAGGGCAGAGACAACAACAAGAGTGACAGCTCCAGGGAAGCTAACCGGGCAGTAAGCTGCCTAGGGAGGAGGCTGAAGTTATGCAAAGAGACTGGAGAGTTGTATTGGGTACAGGAGGATGTACCAGGAGGGTCAGGCCTGGGTGACTGTTCTCAGTTCCCTTTTCACACGAGAGTCTCAGCTTTTGGGTGGTGCCTGGCCTGCTTTCATCCCCTGCTTTTCTCATAGCTTTTACGCTGTCACTCCTGCGCATCTTGGGAATTTCATGCCGCCTGGCGTGCAGAGCTCTGCCTGGGAGAGTCCTTGCCCTTTGGGATACACTCGGCCCAGCTGGCCTTTGAGGGGTCCCTTGGGGATGTCCGGAGCAGTGGCCAGAGCCTGGGCTGTTGGGGACTGTGGTTGCACAGAGAACTTGAACCTTCTGCTTGCATTTCCATGTCTGTGAAATGGGGTCAGTCGCTCTTTGTCAACGATGAGGAAGTAAGGCTGAATCAGGAATCAGGCTGAATCCGTAGAGTTTGGGGAGAAGGGCTGGTGGGTTGTGAATTTGAAAGTGAGGAGCAGGGCAGGGGGTGGGGGTGGGATGGCAAGGTTGTTCCCCTCCCTCCCCTCAGTGGAGGTTAAAGGAGAGTCTCCTGGTCTCTGGGAGTCACCAGCAAAGCTGCTTTCTCTGCCTGTGGGGCTCTTTCAAAACTCTGCCCATCAGCTTCCATCTTGGAGGTTTGGAAATCTTTGCAGCTTGGTGGAAGGGGTGGATGTTTTGGGGGCAGAGGTCTTGGACCATGTGACCTCAGGGCTAAAGCCAGTCTGCCATCAGAGGTCTTACCTAGATGGAGGAGAATTTGTGCTCAGTTGCCTCCTGGCCTTTTTTATTCCTATCTGCCTTATTTCTTGGAGTAATCTAAAGATGTGCATGATGAGTGAGCATTTGCTTATTTGAGGGCAAGGTGAGGGAGGTGCCTGCTGTGTGACTTCAGGGCCCCATCCCCCATCCCCTCTCCCCCCTCAAGCAGGACCTGCCTCTTTCCTCCTGCCTGGCTGTGCCCCTGGCCCTTCCTGCCTCCATCTCTGCTCACGGCAGGGATGCTGCAGCCCACTCACTTCCCCTCACACACCCCAAATCCTCCCCTGCCAGTGCCCGTTCCAGGATCACCTCTTCCATGCAGCCATTTCTAATTCCCCAGAGCTGGCACTGCACACACCCTCCTTCACATGTGCAAAACCTGTCATCTGGATCTCCCAGGACACAGCTCACCGTTTCTGCTCGGGAGGCAGGGGCTACATGTGGCCCATTTCCAGTGGGTGGGCAGCATTGCCGAGTGGAGTCAAAAGTCCTGGGTTTAGATCCCAATTCTGCCACCATTAGCTGTGTGATCTAGGGCACATTACCTAAATCTCTCTGCATGTTGGTTTCCTCATCTGCACAGTGGGGATAATGGTAGTTCTGTTTTGGCAGGGAGCTTGAACAAATAAGTGCTGGACATAGTTAAGAGCCCAGTAAGTAGAAGCTGTTTAAAGATAGCAATGGTTATGAATATTATTTATAGCTAGGAGGTGATCTGTGAGAAGAATCCCCAGAATTTGTTTCTGAACTTTCTGCCCGGTGACCTGAGATGGCTTGAACAGATGAAGAAACTGAGGCCGGGAAAGAAAGAGCAATTTGCATGGTGTGTGGGAGCCGCTTGTCTTATCTAGGAAGCCTGATGGGATTTCCTCCATTTGTTACACCTCTCTTTTTCCTCTTCCCTCCTGTCATCAAGGTTAAGGTGCTAAAGTTTCATTGGCTCAGTCTCCTCCCTGGTGACCATGTTGAAGGGTGTCTAAAGCATGTGCCAGATAAGTTGGGCTGGCTGGAAGGCCCCTTTGGGCTGGTGGCCCTGGAGCTGCCCTCATACCCAGGGACCCATATCCCAGACTGCATGGGCTGGAGTTTCGGGGGACCTCCCACCCAGCCTCCCTGTTCCCTGGGAAGGGGGAGAGGATAGTGGCAGGGAGAGGTGACAGGGCTTGGTGTTGGGGCAGGTGACTAGGAGATTCAGACAGAGCAAAGGTTGGGAGTTAGGATCTGGAGCCAGATGGTCTGGGTTCAAATCCCTACTGGGCACCTTCCTACTTGTGTAACCTCTGGCCAGCTGTTGAGTTCTGCGTCTGTACAAAGGGAATAATAATTGTCCTCATCTCACAAGATATAAAAGGATAATGCAGGGAAGATGCTTAACTATGAGCCCAGTCCATCTTAGTTATGGTTATTGTTGTAGTTGGTATTATTGACTAAGGAGCTCATTTAACCCTCAATAGCAGTAGGAGATAGACATGCTGATTATCCCCTTTTAGCAGCGTGGGGACAAAGGCAGAGGGAGGTGGGAGGGGCAGCCTGAAGTTTAGACTCAGGGATTGCAGTCAGGGCCTGCTGTTGTCTGAGGGGCTGCTCTGGCCAGAGGAAGTGGCCTTGTTCTGTGAGGCACAGGGAGGTAAATCCAATGGGTGGGTGGGCCAGGGGAGACTAACTTCAACTCAGTGGAACGAGGAAACTTAGACAAAACCAGAGTAAGCCAAGGTGGAAGGGGTTGTGTCTGGAGGGAGTGATCCCCGTTTCTGGAGGTGGGAACAGAAGCTCATGTGAGCAAGATGTGCTGTGGATTCTGGCCTCGTTCAGACCTGAGGTCTGGCTCTGTACGGGAGGGCGTTGTGGATTCTCGTCCTCCCCAGGCTGGCCACAGATTGGCTTGTCTGGGCAGGTCCTGGGTGGCGTTAGGTTTGCTCTAGTCATTGCCTAGCAGCAGCCACCTCTTGCTTGCACCACCGGCCTTGCAAATGCTACCTGCCCAGGCAGAGGCCAGGTGAGGAGAAGTGAATGTCGTCATAGCAGGGCCTTTACTCATGCTGTGCCCTCCTGCCTTGCACCTGGCAACTCCTGCTCCTGCTTTTATAGGAGTATAAGCATCGTCTGTTCACCAAAGCTCTACCTGCTTCACCTGCAGGCTGACTCAGTGGTTCTAAGAGTTGGGTTCTGGACCAGTAGCATCAGCATTACCTGGGAACTTGGTCGAAGTGCAAATTAGCTGTATCCTGACCTACTAAATCAGATACTCTGGGGTGTGGGATTCAGCAATCTGTTTTAAGAAGCCCTCCAGGTGATTCTGATGCTTGCTAAAATTTGAGAAACCCTGGGTTAGGGCATAAAAAAAAAATATTGATGCGTCTTTCCCTAGACTCTCCTGTTTTCAGCATATTCAGACACCCAGCAGATGTGGGGGACCCAGAGGAAAGCCCAGTTTCTGTCTACCCTATCATCAAGGAGCCACCATCTTGTAACAGCCCCGGGAAACAATCTTGTGACACGGTGATGGATACAACAGAGCCTCACCATGATTTCAGGGGACACTGCTGGGCAACTTGAGGAAGGTGGGACTGGGGACCTAAAGAGTGAGGGAAGTTTTGTGGGTGGCAAGAAGGGGTTCTGGGAACACACCAGCTGTGTTCTGGGGCTGGGGTCGGGATGGGGCCAGGCAGAGAGTGAGGGCCCTGCTTTAGAGAACGGTGTGCTGGGGTGTGTGTGTTTGCCTGTGCACGCATGTGCAAGTGCAGTGGCCAGGTGTGGTCCGAGAGGGTTGAGGGGCCTTAGTTGTCCCCAGTCCAGTGGTTTTAAGCATCTAAATAATTTTTTTTTTTTTGAGACAGAGTCTCACTCTGTTGCCTGGGCTAGAGTGAGTGCCGTGGCGTCAGCCTAGCTCACAGCAACCTCCAACTCCTGGGCTCAAGCGATCCTCCTGCCTCAGCCTCCCGAGTAGCTGGGACTACAGGCATGGCTGATGCCCGGCTAATTTTTTTCTATATATTTTTAGTTGTCCAGCTACTTTCTTTCTATTTTTTTAATAGAGACGGGGTCTTGCTCTTGCTCAGGCTGGTCTTGAACTCCTGAGCTCAAACAATCCACCAGCCTCGGCCTCCCAGAGTGCTAGGATTACAGGCGTGAGCCACCTCGCCAGCCGCATCTAAATAAATTTGATGGCAAAGATTATACTCACTGCTCACATTTATTGACAGCATATAAATGGTTATTAGGCCCTTCCATGCCACCTTGTCTGGAGTAATCCCCAGAACAATCCTATAAGGTAGGCACTGTTATTGTGCCCATTTGATAGATGAAATACCAAGGCCATACAGCTATAAGGAAGTAGATCTAGGAATTCCATAGGAGTACTTAGAAACATGATCTCATTGGAAGAAGAGCAGAGGGGGATTGTCATGGATGGCTTGTGTAGCAGGCACAACTTAGATTGGTTTTCTAGAGATGTCCCCAAACATATAGTCTATCAAATGCGTGAATTAGGCTTTGGGGGAGGGCTGATGGGATTGTTTTGTGGTGGTTGGGGCTCCAGCCTCCAAGTTGGTGCCTCCGCTGCAGGCATCGTTATTCTCCTGTTTAGTGGATGGGCCATCTGAGGCTCAAAGAAATTCAGGCTAGGTGAGGTGGCTCACACCTGTAATCCTAGCACTCTGGGAGGCCCAGGCAGGAGGATTGCTTGAGGTCAGGAGTTCGAGAACAGCCTGAGCAAGAGTGAGATCCTGTCTCTACTAAAAATAGAAAAATTAGTCAGGCATGGTGGCGCATGCCTGTAGTCCCAGCTACTCTGGAGGCTGAGGCAGGAGGATCGCCTGAGCCCAGGAGTTTGAGGTTGCTATGAGCTAGGCTGACTCCACAGCACTCATTTGGGGAAGAGTGAGACTCCGTCAAAAAAAGAAAAAGAAAAAGAGATTCAGTGGTGATAGCTAGGGCAAGAGATCAAATCAGAAAAGTGAACCCCCTTTGGTTCTATCAGGAACCAGGGGTGTGAGGTTCAAGATCAGAGCCCACAGTCCACTCTGCTGTTCTTTCCTGCCTAAGTGTCCCCAGGCTACTGCCTAGGAGGCCCAAGGCCTCCCTGACACAATGTAGGAACCTCCTCACTTCCCAGTTAGAGCACTGAGGCCCAGAGAGGAGCAGGGACATGCCCATGGCCACAGAGTGTCAGAGGTACGCTGAGACCAGAACCCAGAATTGTCTCTGTTCTGACCAGGGTAGGGTTTGTTTCCCAAAAACCATTCTGCCCCACCCCATCTTTGGCAGGCTGGGTAGCCGTGGCCCTCCGGGTGGCCCAGAGCAATGCTGGGGGTGCCCTGGGCGAAGGCTGCCAAGAAGGGGTGGGGCAGCTTCAAGAGGAAGAACACCAAGAAGCCCAGACCCCAGGCGGAAACCAAATGTATTTTCTAGGTCCTGAGAGGATATTTGGAACAATGGAAGTGGGATGGGGGAAGTTGGACTATAAAAAGGGCTTCTTGATATCCTTAAACAAAACAAAAAAAAAAATAGAGGCTTTAGGTTTGACTTTTGTTTCTCTGAAGGATGTTTATGTAACTTCCTGAAAGCAGGATCCCAGCGCTCTGTGCAGTTTGTCGGGGGCCATTTATGGACTCGGGGCTTTGGAGCTGGGAAGGACTCGATGGGGTGGTCTCCCATTGTACAGTTGGTGAAGTGGAGGCTGCGAGGTGAGAAGGGCCTGTTTGGGCTCACACAGTGAGGTAGCAGAGGGCTTGGTCTTCTCGTGCCTTGCCAGGGGCTGTTCAACTTGACTGAGCCCCCCCAGGGCCCCCGCTGGCATGGAGGCTGGGCAGGGGCTGTGGAGGTCCCCTTTGGAAACGCAGGAAGCTGCTGGGGTTGGGATAAGGCCGGGTCTGGTCTCCAGCAAGGTGGGCCCCCTGGTGGGGAAGAGCCTGGGCCGGTGCGCTTGGTGATGCCACCCCCATCCAGATGCCGGGCCCAGCTGTGCGTCGTCTGCCTAGCAGCTGGGAGCTGTGAGTCACACCCAGTGGGTACAGAGGCGCAGGCCATTGTGTGTCGTGATTCATTCTGTTCTCACAGCCCTCAGGGGATGACTAGGCCCTGAGCCTCGATTCATGCCCACGCCCGTGGATGAAGGCTGCTGTGGGTTTGGGCTCCAAGTTTGCAGAAATGGGGGGGCCCAGGGGGCCTGGAGGAGTCTTTTCCCTCGACCACCTCCTGTCTCTTGAGTCTCCCATGATCTTGACCTGTTCTTTCCCACCAGTGCAGGGGTCTGTGGGCCCGATGTCAGGTGCAACATTTAGTAGGCATTTCTGTGCTTGCTTTTTCTGAAGACAGAGTCTGTCGGTTCCACCAGGTTGTCAGAAGACTGGGTGTCCCTGTGAGTGCTGACGGGGACTGCAGGCTTGAGAGACTGTGGCAGCGAGGTGCAAGCAGAAAGTAGCCTGGTGGCAGTGTGGCATCGAGGTTTGGGGTGTGGTCTCGGAGACCCGCTGTTGGCTTCTAAGCCAGCTCCTCCACTTACCTTGGGTAAGTTACTTTGCCTGTGCTTCAATGTCCTCATCTGTAAAATGGCAATAATAATGTTTATCTCTTGGGGTTATAGTTAGACTTTTAGATAAGATACTATGTGTAAAGGACTTATCTCAGTGCCTGGTACAAAGTAATCACTTGTTAAGAGCTTTCTATTATTATTACTTCCAGCTCAGCTGCTCATTTGCTATGTGGTCCTGTAAATGCCTTATCGTGGGGTCTCAGTCCCCACCCCTGGCTCTGCACTCTGTCTTGGGCTTTCCAGGAGCTGCAGGGCAAGGTTGGAGAGCAGGGATGGGCAGGGGACGGAGGAGAATCCTTTCTGCATTCTGGGACTCCCTAGCCCAGGCCCTCCCTGGCTTTGTCCTGAGGCAGGGTTATGTAACCAGCCAGCCTGGCCAGGCAGGATTCTCAGCCTCCTCTGTCCCTCCATTGTCTCTTGCCCTCCCTCCCGCCCATGGAGCTGTTGTTAGCTGACCCGGTCCTCAAGCTCCAGGGATGAAATCGGACCCCAGCTATTCTGCCACCGATTGATCGAGTCAATTTAGTCCTGAGATTTGCTGGGCTGGCAGCCCCTCCTTGTGCCACCTGGGGACAGAACGGAGCTGATGCCTTTGTGCCTTCTTTTTTTGGGGGAAAGACAGGCCATCTAGAAGGCTTGGGCTCTTGGTCCAGTCTGCCAGGTGGTAGGGCTAGGAGGCTCCCGCCCATGGCCCCTGTGGCGCAGTGGTACACCCCACTCCCTACCCATGCTTGCAACCCAGCGCCAATGCCTCCTCTCCCAGGAAGCCCTCCCTAATGCCTCAGCTGCAGGGAAGCTGGCCTCTACTGAGTTCCACAGTGTGTACTCTGATCCTTTTAAGAAAACAGAGGTCACAAATTGGCAGGCCACTTCTGCCCTATGGGCAGATTTTGTTTGGCCCATGCCAAATATCGAGCTGGTTGCCGATGGGAGGTTTTACATAAAAATCCAGACTTCTGGCTTTACTTCAAAAATCAGAAGATAGGAAAACCTTGAGCCTATACTCTCCATTGGCGACTGCTGGAGATGGGGCACTTGAGCTCCACTCTGCCCCATCCCCAGCCAGCCACTTTGTACGCTTCCATGATCTTTCCGGTCCCAGGAGGCATCTGAGTTTGCAGCCCTGTCCTTAAGGTGTGGACGACTTTCTCTTCTGTGCTCTTCCTTTGTGGGCTCTTTGAGGGCAGTGGGGGCTGGAGGCTGACTCACTTATGTGTACCTGGAAGCACTGTGCACAGGCTCAGGGCTGGGTACTGAGCAGGAGCATAATAAGTGCTTCCTGTGTGAAGGAAGGTGTGGCAGCGGTCTGTCCCTGCCAGCTGTGAGGGTTCCATTTACCATTTACTAGAGGCGTCTGGAGCAGCCTGCCCTGTGGCCCTGGCATCCTCCCCGCAGATAAGCTTGGCTGCTTAGCCACTGACCCAGGCAGCTTCTTAAGCTGCGGATAAACAGTGCCTGAAAGTTGTCCCCGCGCCGCAATGTAACAGGAGAGGAGCATTTCACCTGCAGCTGTCCCCAGGTTTCACTCTCATAGGGGGCTTGGAGGAGTTTGGGGAAGGGGAGGACTGGGCTTGGCCAGCCTTCAGAGACTGTCAGGTCCAGAGCTGTGTGTCCTAGGGTTGTGGATCAGTTCAGGTGTTTGCCAGTCTGGGCTTCCTGTCCATGGGCCTTTCTCAGCTTGCTTCTCCTCTTAGAGCATGTTACTTTATCCACCAGCTCCTTTGTCTGGCTGTCTGACCCTTCAAGATTTGTTTGGCTCTTTTAATTGAAATCTTAACTGTCCCTCAAGGCCTAAGATGTTCCTCCTAGAGATCTTAGCTGAGAGGATGCAGTGGTTCTGGGTACAAGAAGAGCCCGGGAAGCTTGCAAAAAACACACGCAGATTTCTGTCCCGTTCCCCCCTCGCGACTCCCCATTCCTTCAGCTAGGGTATAGCCTCCTGCTCCCCAGAAGATTCAGAATCAGGGGGACAGTAGACCATGCCTGAAGACCCTGTCGTAGTGCACAGAGCCCAGGGCTGGTCAGGAGGACCTGGGTGACCATTGTGCTATGTGACATCAACATGTCCCTTTCTCTCTCTGGGCTTCCTTTCGCCCTCTGTGCTAACACGCTGGGCTTCTCCTGGTTGTTGGGCTGAGGGCCTTGTGTGCCATCCTTGGGGAGGATAACAGAGGGGCTCAGGGCAGGTGCCAGCATCTGGGTCGGGTGAGTACTCCCAGTCCCGGCCCCCACCTGGCCAGGCCCAGAGGGGTTTCACGTTCACATTGGGTAACAGCTTGGGAGAGGAATGCTCTGATCCAGGGGACAGGGCGGGCTGGACGCCCGGGTCAAAGTGAGCAGCGGCTGTTCCCAGTATCAGGCCCATAGGGGAGGCCTGGTCTGGGTGGCTCAGTGACCTGGCTACAGGCTTAGGGGATCCCCTGCTGTGTGGTCCTGTGGCCGGTTGGCTGAGACGTCAAGGGCGGGCCTGAACAAGCTGTTTACAGCTGGGTAAACTGAGGTATATAGAGGGAGGAGACTTTCCTGATGTCATACATGAGTATCCGACTCCAGGCCAGGCCATGCTCCTCTGGCCCCACCTCCCTCTGCCAGGCCAGCTGTGGACAGTCATCTGATTGTCTGTGACCACCTGGTTAGAGCCTGGAAGAGTGAACCATGGTCACAGCCACCCTGGAGGCATGAAACCGGTTGGGTGTGCAAATTGCCACTCAGACATCCTCCATCTCTTTTTTTTGTTTTTCCTTAAACTGTCTCTGATGGGCCAGCTGCCTCTGTGCCCGCTTCCGCCTGGCACTGGGCTTCATGCTCTTTATTCTAAGAACAAAGCTTCCTTCTGACGGCTCCCTGCTGACCACAGGAGAAGGGCAGGCGTGGCACGGCCTCCCTCCTCTTCGTCCTCTTGCTGGGAGCACAGGGCAGGCAGCCATGGGCAGATGCCAGGCCCCAGCCACACTGGTGGGCTGTCAGGGAGGGTGGTGGCAGCCCAGTTCATGTTCCCTCCAGTGGCCCATGTGTCAGCACCCAGAAGTTCTCCTCCAGTGGCCAAAAGGATGGACAAAGGCACCAGACAGGGACAAGTGTAAAGTCCTGTCCATTGATCCAAACAGTATTTGTCCCAGCACAGGACTGGGGACTTGGCCGGGGGCTGGTCACGTGAAACCCTCTGACTTCAGCAGGTGCAGGTGGAGTAGCACATCAGCCCCCATGTAACCCTGATCTCCGGAGGCCAAAGGTGTGTTCAGACGAGGGAGGGAATTGTCCCTCATTCAGCAGTCTTTATTAAACATCACTTTGGTCCCTGCCCTTCTCTAGGTACTAGGACATGGTGGTGAGCGAAACAGACCAAGTCCCCGTTGGACATGGGGCTGACCTGCTAGTGGTGGGATGGGACCAGCAGCCCCACAGATATGTCTGTTCCTCAGGTGCTGAGACGTGCCTGGGAGAAAAATAAAGCTGGATCGGGGGTAGCAAGTGTGATTTGAGGGAGTGGCCCTGCCATGGCAGGTGGTCAGGGAAGGTCCCTGGTGAGGGGCTGCAGACTCCAGGTGGGAGGCGGGGGGCCAGGGGATCTAGGAAGAGCTTTCTAGGCAGAGGGCGCAGCCAGCAGAGGCGTCGTGGCAGGAGGGCGTGGGCGGGGGTGTGTGAGGAATAGCCAGGAGGCCGGGGTGACTGGGTGGAAGGAGTAAGTCACTGTGGTCAGAGATGGGGCCCCAGGGCTCGGGGGGGCAGATCGTGTAGGCCTCTTGGCCCACCGAGAGGACTGTGTTTTTTAAGTCCGAGTGATAGGGAAGCTGTTGGAGGGCTTGGGTCTGAGGACTGACACACATTTTAGAGAGATTATGGGGCCACCATGCAGAGGGTGGCAAGGGTGGGCGTGGGACAACCGGCCAGGAGACTGCTGCAGTCCCGCCACGAGAGAGGACAGGCTGGCCAGTGGCAGGGACGGCGGGGGAGGCAACCCAGGGTTGGGTTCTGGATTTATTTTGCAGGATGAGCTGATGGGATTTGCTGATGGATTAGATACGGGGTGTGAGGGGAAGAGGGTGTCGGCCGCAAGGACAGTGTTGCTATTTACTGAGACAGGGAAGGCTGCAGGGCAGGCAGGTTTGGGGAGAGGAATTGGGATTTCGGGTCAGCGGTGTCAGGTGGGGACCTGTGCTGGTGGTGGGTCCAGGGCCCTCCCTCTTCCTGTTGCTGCCCAGGCTATTCCTGCAGGGGTGCGTGGGGGGCCCTGTAGGATGCTCCCCAATGCTGGGAGTCTGTTCTGTAAGAGCAAATGTGTCCTGGTCCCTTCACGTGCTCGTCCCTCTCTGCAGACCTTCTCCTACTTCCTCTTCCTTCTGGACAGAGGAGGAGGAAGATTCTGAGTCCCCATTGTCACAGTGGAGGTCCCGTCCCAGCCCTGCTGCCTGGCATGTCTTGTGGGCGGGAGTTCCTTCCGGGGCGGGGAGAACAGAAGGGAGGCTGGAGGCCTCAGGCCTTATCCTGGCTCTGCTGCCAACAGAGAGAGCTCTGTGCCTTGGTTTCCCCTCCTGTACATAGAATTGTTGGGCCGGCTCCGGGGTTCAAAGGGTGGCGGGGAGCATTTGAGGAGGCGGCGTGGAGTCAGGCAAGCGTGGGTGAGAATCCTCGCTCTGCTGCTTGGCTATGAGACTCTGGGCAAGTGACGTAACCTCTCTGAGCCTCAATTTCTCATCTGTAAAAATGGGCCAACTATAGAAGCTGCTTCATAGGTTTACTGTGAGGGTTACATGAGAAAATGTCCATGACGCACTTAGCAAGGCCTTGGCACGTGGCACGCCCAGTCAGCAGAGGCTGTCACAGTGACCCGTGTGGTCGGTCGCGTTCGGGGGCCTTGCCTGGTGGGTGGCAGGTTGGTGAACAGGAGCATGTTAGGCGTGTGGTTCGATGGGGCAGCTGTGAGTGTGGGGACGTGGGCTGAGTTCTTTCAGCAAGTCCCTGCGCCCCTTTGCCTGCCAGAGGAGAGCTAAGGGCTGCTGTAATGGACTCTCTCCCTGCCCCAGCTGAGGTCCTCACTGCCTTGGCATGGGCAGCCTCTGTCTTGTGCAGGGCCCTTGGGACTAGGGGTGGTCATTGTCCTTAAGGTCTCCTGTAGGACTCGTCTCTGCATCCCAGTGGCCGGCCTTCAGGGAATTGGGAGTGAGGGCTTGGATGGGGGGTGGGTGACACTGAATGGACTTAAGTTGCATGTAGGGCTCTGGACAGGGCTGGCAGGGCAGGGCAGGGCAGGGCCTGGAGTGGCATTCCCCTGGGCACTTGGCGTGACCCGGGTTCCTGGGCTGGGTCCAGGCTGGGTGGCGCTTGCTCCAGTGGAGCCATGGAGAGGTTGGCAATGGGCGGAATGTGGCCCTCTCAGGACCCATGCTTCACTGGTGCCCAGGCACGCCAGCCAGCCCTATGCTTCTCCAAGCCCGTTTCCAAGCAGTTGAGCTGTGCTAGGACGGCCAAGGACATTTCAGAGTCCCCAGGGCTCATAGCCAGGCCGTCTCCAGGCATTGCCTGTTTTCCCAGGGACCGAGGGTCTTTAGGGATGGAGTGGGTTTTGGAGATATTCCAGGGACTTTTCTTAACAGCCGGGTAAATTGAGGTCCAGAGAGAGCAAGACACTTGACCAAGGTCTCACAAGGCTGCCTCCTTCATATCTGTCACCTCCCTCTGTTCCCAGGTCCCTTGCTGAGACTCCTGGCCTTCTTCCCGGACGTTTGTAACAGCTTCCCTCTTGTGGGCTCCCTCAGAGCTTTGTTTGTCCTTCTATTATCGTGATCGTGCCATAACCTGCCGGGCAGACACGCTGTTTGATGTGTCTGCCTCCTTTCCCCTCTAGGAACTGCCTGGGACATTCTCCCAGACAGAGCTGCACAGTGCAGGGGTTTAGGCCCCAGGCTCTGGGGCACACCGAGCTTGGTTTGAATGCCAGCCCTGCCCCTTCTGGCGCGGTGACCCTGGACATGATAACCGGACATTTCTGAGCCTCCGTGTCTCTAGTCTGTGCAATGAAAACAGGTGCTGTGCTGAATTTACGGGGATGTTGAAATGGTTAAATGAGATAATATGTGAAGTGCTGAGTACAATACCTGGCACCGAATAAACTCTCACAAATGGTCATTGTTGTCCCAAAGGCCCAGCCAGTGCTGGTTGACCTGGAAAGTCGAGGGCATGGAGGAGCAGACGCAGCCCTGGGCAGGGAGGCCGAGGATGTGTGGGCCCCAAGTTCATCTCAGACAGTGCCTCCTTGTGTGCTTCTTCGGAAGTGACTTGTCTTCTAGGAAGCCCACTTTCCTCTTCTGAGAAAGGAGGAAGAAATCTCCACTATACTTTTATAAATTGGCATGTGACACCAAAGCAATGCCTGTGAAAAAGCTTTGCATCTGTGCAACGATTTAAAAATGACCCAGCGGTCTCTCTGGGAGGCCGAGGCGGGCGGATCGCTCGAGCTCAGGAGTTCGAAACCAGCCTGAGCAAGAGCGAGACCCCGTCTCTACTATAAATAGAAAGCAATTAATTGGCCAACTAAAAATATATAGAAAAAATGAGCCGGGCAAGGTGGCGCATGCCTGTAGTCCAAGCTACTAGGGAGGCTGAGGCAGGAGGATGGCTCGAGCCCAGGAGTTTGAGGTTGCTGTGAGCGAGGCTGATGCCACAGCACTCACTCTAGCCCGGGCAACAGAGTGAGACTCTGTCTCAAAAAAAAAAAAATGACCCAGCGGTGGTTGTGGCGTGCTGTTGGCGGTGAGTGCATTGTAACCACAGCGGTGGACAAATGGCCAGGCTGGAGGCTGGTGAGTCTGCGGAATGCTCGGTGCCCACGCGGATGTCCCCATCCCCGCCTGGCCACCAGCCTGCCTGCACATTAGCCTCGGCATTATATGCTGGAAAATGTGGGAGGTGCAAAGAGCCGATGGCCTTTTCCTGGCCCCGGTAGGTTTTGGGTTATCTGTGGCTGATGCTGTGGAATGTGGGGATTAAGAGCCAGACAGACGCTGGTTCGAATCTCAGCTAAGCCCTTCCCGACTGCTAGCTTGAGCAGGTTGCCTAACCTCTGTGAACCTCAGCTTCCACATTTGTGAAATGAGGCCCTGAGGAAGGGGAGGCCAAGCATTTAGCAAAGGGCCCAGCACGTGGTGGTGTGGGGTAGTTGTATGATGTGCATTCTGCGTGGAACACAGTGACCGATGGGTTTATCCACAGCAGGGAGCTGGGACTGTCGCACCTGTTGCTGGGGGTTGCTGCAGAGGTCAGGTATGCTCCCGACAGAATCACCCAGTTTAGAGTTAGGAGGGTCCATGGGATCATCTGGCACAATTGCATTTTTTAAATTAATTTAAATTTTTATTGTATTTATTTATTTATCTCATTTAACCAACAGAGTCTCACTCTGTTACCCCGGCTAGAATGCCATCTCATCAGCCTAGCTCACAGCAACCTCAAACTCCTAAGCTCAAGCAGTCCTCCTGCCTCAGCCTCCCGAGTAGCTGGGACTACAGGCATGCGCCACCATGCCCGGCTAATTATGTTTTCCTATATATTTTTAGTTGGCCAATTAATTTCCTTCTATTTTTTTAGTAGAGACGAGGTCTCGCTCTCGTTCAGGCTGGTTTCGAACTCCTGACCTTGAGCGATCCATCTGCCTCGGCCTTCCAGAGTGCTACGATTACAGGCATGAGCCACCAGGCCCAGCCTCATTTATTTTTTTGAGATGGGATCTCACTCTGTTGCCCATGCTGGAGTGCAGTGGCATGATCATAGCTCACTGCAGCCTCGGACTCCTAGGTTCAATCGATCCTCCCATCTCAGCCTCCTGAGTAGCTGGGACTACAGGTACACGCTACCAGGCCCAGCTAATTTTTTTCTTATTTTTTTGTAGAGACAGAATCTTCCTATGTCACCCAGGCTGGTTTTGAACTCCTGACCTCAAGTGATCCTCTCACCTCACCTAAAGCCATCCTCTTGCTTTGGCCTGTCAAAGTGCTAGGATTATAGGTGTGAACCATGGTACCTGGCCAAAAGTAAAAGGTGCTGTGGCTCATACCTATAATCCCAGCACTTTGGGAGGCTGAGGCAGGAGGATCGCTTGAGCCCAGG
>VBSM01003214.1:1814976-1827113 GCA_008086735.1 Cheirogaleus medius
GCCTCCCAGAGTGCTAGGATTACAGGCGTGAGCCACCGCGCCCGGCCAAACCCAGCTGTTCTTGAGGACTTGGTGGCTCCAGGGGGATTAGAAGCCCCCCAGTTCTTTACCCCTGAGCCACAGGGGCTCTGGAGTGCAGGCGGGTGGGGAAGGCCTTCAATCGCTGGCGACAGGCCTGGGGTAGGTTGCAGGGGGGCTGTGCTGGAGGCCTCCCCTTGCCGGCAAGCTGGGTGGTCAGCACTTTGTTTACAAAGCAACTGGCTTTCCCTCCACCTTCTCTGGGGACAGGGGCTGCTTTGCGCTCTGTCTGGCCTGAGTTTTGCCACAGCCTTATCCTAAGCCTCCTGGCTTCTAATCGTGGATCCATCCATCTAGCTCCTGGGGAAGGCCATGGCCTCCAGAGGGGAGGCTTGTTGTTAGGAATGCAGTGAGGGAGGAGGCGATCTTGGCCACCTGGGTCCCTCCGTGTAAAGAGCAGACTCCCCTGCCCCAGCCCTTGCCCTCGCTCTGTGGCGGGAGCCAGCACGCTCTCCCTGCCTGACTCACAGGGCTGCAGACTTACGGGTGAGTGAGAGGGAAGTGCTCTGTGAGCTAAGCTGTGAGCACGATAAATAAGCAACAAGGGCATGTGGTGATAGCAGCTGTGCGCCAGCCCTGGTTCTGAGCATTTTATATATCAGTTCATTTAATTTTCACAACCTTGGGAAGTATGTAAAATTTTTCTGTTTTATATACGAGGAAACTGAGGCCCTGAGAAGTTAAATAACTTGCCCAAGATCACATAGCTACTAGGTGGCAGAGCTTGGGTTTGAAAGAAGGAGCCCTGGGCTCCATTCTGCACGTGTGACTAGTGGCCTCTGTTAATCTGGGACTTTAGGTCGATGGATGGGCTTGAGGGGGGCTCTGAACACATTGAAATTGTTGCTTTTTCTAGTATATGTGCATATGTGTGTGTGTGTGTGTTTTGCACGCCATCCTTCACTACTGTGAGAAAAGGGCTTTATTTTTTGGAGCAGTTCTAGGTTCGCAGCATCATTGGGAAGAAGGCACAGAGATTTTCCATAAGTTCCTGCCCCCAACATGCACAGCCTCCCCACTGTCGACTGGCCCCCCCAGAGTGGTACATCTGTGACAACTGTCGAACCTACACGACACGATGCATTATCGCCCAGAGCCCACAGTTTACGTTAGGGTCCACTCGAGGTGCTGTGCACCCTACGGGCTTGGGCAAACGTAGAATAACGTGTGTCCACCACTGTAGCATCAGACAGAGGACTTTCACTGCCAAACAATTGCTCTTTGCTTCACTGATTCCTCTCCCCAACCCCCAACCTCTGGCAACCCTGTGCGTTTTTTTTTTAAATGTGCATATTTTTTATATCTGAAAAGTCTTGTCAGACTCCCACAGGGGTCCATGACCCCCAGATGCCTGGGCCTCAGTGGATTCCATCATTAACATGCCAATAGGCTGTTACTGCGACAGCCAGAGGGCCAGCCACTGCGGTGCTCAGGCCTGCGGGGAGTGGGGTTTGGTGGCCGGCGTTGGCAGGGCACCATCAGGGCATCCCTGCCTCCCCACCACTGTGCTTCTGTCCTGGCCCCAGGCTGAGGGGTGGGGCTCAGCTGTGGCCACAGGCTGCCTCATCAGTGGCCAGTGGAGCACGGTGCACTTTGGGCGTAAGCAGGACCAGTCACCCCAGGCTTCCTGGATCTGCCCAGGACACCTGCAACTTCCTGCCCTGTTCTCAGCTAGAATTGTAGGAAGTCCCTGGAAAGTGCTGCCTTATCTCCAAGCTGGGCATGTGCCATTCCCTCTTCCTACCCTTGGCCAACCCTTCTTGTTCTGCTCAGCTCAGATGCCACTTCCTCCAGGAAGCCTTCCTAGTCCCCCCTACCCCCTCCAGAGGGGTTAAGTACCCCTCAGTTCTCCCAAACACCTTTCCCTGCCCCCACTGTAACACTCATCGCCTGTCTCCCTGCATTGTAGATGCCTGCTTTCTTGGCTGCCTCTGCTTCCCCGGGGTGTTAGCACATAGCGGGGACTAAAATGTAGAATATCAGTGGCGGAAGAGCCCCCAGAAATCATCTGCTCCAACCCCCCTCTAAAAGGCAGGAAGCGACGATAGGGTATGCTTGAGGTCACCGCAGTGCCTCATGGCAGAGCTGGGACCAGACCTGCTGTCCCAGCCATCTCCTCATTTATCAGGCAAAAGGTGGAAAATAGAAATCACCCAGAGATAATCGCTGTTAGTGCTTTTTTATGTTTAGCACCAGTTTCTAGCCTATGCACAAAAATATGACCATACGTACAAACTGTTTTATAAATGTTTTCCACTTTAACAATAAATGTAGTAATTACATTTCTATGTCTGTGAATGTACTTCTTCAACATATTGTAAATGGCTGCCTAAGATCCCATCACAGGCTTGCATTGTAATTTCTAAAGACGTTCCCCTATTGTCGGGCATTTGCTATTATAAGCAGCACTGGGATTCGTATTCCTGTGGGGAAATCTTTACACACTTCTGCAGTAAGTAGCTCTAGGATGAATCCCTAGGAGTGCCGCAGTGGGGTCTGGGGCATGCTGTGCCCATGCCGAGCACACCGTATAGTCCCGGGGCTGGGAAGGAGTTCACGGATCTTTACTCCCAAGGCTGGGCCTGAGCCCTGCCTTCCAACCTGGCTGCCACAGCGCAGGCTCTCTCACCTACCATTCTGGTCCCGGGGAGCCTGCCTGCTGGCTTCCAGCAGCTGCAACTGATAGGAAGGTGCTTGGATTGCTGGGAAACCTCATTCCCTGCAGCTTCGACTCATATTTAAGGGAGACTGGAGTGAGGGAGTTGGGGCCTTTGTGTGGCGTGTGTGGGTCTTCATCGGCTCCTTCTGGTGAGATGCGTGCAGGTGGCATGGCCTGGGTCGGGGGTTCAGGCTGAGGGGGGAGACCGGAACCCAGAGTTCTGGCTGCCGGGGTGGAAGAAGGTCCGATGCAGGGGAAGCTTCTCCACCCATTTCATGGCAAGCTGGGAATCCTCAGACAGGGTGTTTGGTCACTTGTCGTCCTAGGCTGCCGTGTGCACCTGTGGACCCAGACCTCGAGGATGACAAATGCCTGGTTGCGTTAGGGACAAATATGTCAGTGGCCATTTCTGAGTGTTTCTTGTGCCAAGCTCCTCAGACACATTTGTACAGTGAGCCCTCGGCCACAGTCGGTGCTGCCGGGGTGGTGATCTTACAGAGGAGCTCACTGATGCTCGAGAGGTGCGGTGACTCGCCTCTCGCACAGCCAGGCCACGGGCGCCCCACAGCCCTGGCTGTGAATCCTGGCTTGGCTGCTTCTGCCAAAGACTCAGTCTTTTCATCTGTCAGATGGGGCTGCTGGGCCCATTCAGGGTGAGCAATGGATGAGGAAGTGGTGAGCAATGGATGAGGAAGTGAAGGGAAGATGGCGAGGACGTGGTGCTTGGTAGTATTTAGAATCCCACCTCTAGCTCTGAGGTCTTGCAAGTATTCATCGTCTCTCTTCGTCTTTCCTGCTTCTGGATTTTTCTTGGCCCAGTCTTGGACTCTGATAATAACAACTACCATTTGTGTAGCTACCAGGTGCTGGGTACTGCTCTAAGTCATTTATAAACATTGTTTATATCCATTGTTAAATATCCAACCTCTTGTGAGAATGGGTACTGTTTGTTTGCCACATTTCACAAATGGGGAAATTGAGGCTCGGAGCCATTAAAGAGCTTGTCCCACGTCATGCAACCAGTTTGGGCAGCACTACTTGACCGTGGGCCCACCTGGGTTGGATCCTGTGCGTCTTCAGTGAGCTCATCCCCGAAGCCTGCGCTCTGACTCTTCTGTTCTCTCCACAGCCTCAGCCCCGTGGGCCCCACGGAGTGAGTGTCATGCGACGTCCCCAGGCCTGCCCAGGGTCCTCTGGCCCACTGCCCAGACCCCCCAGGAGGCCCTGACGCCCTGGGGCACTTCTGCTCTGCACAGGACCACCAGGGGGTTTGCCATGGTGACATAAAGGGGCGCAGAGGAAGGAAGGAGCGCGACCAGCCTGCGGACTGTGCCCCTGGCTGGGGGGAAGGGCCAGGGGCCCGGATCCTCCACCCCCACTGCCCACCGAGGGCCTCGCTTCCTAAGTCTCTGTGAATTTCTTGGTCAGCGGACGACTCTCGTGCCTCCTGTGTGGGGCCTTGGGGTGGCCAGGGCAGGCCAGGCCTCCGGTGGCCGAGGTCTCGGGGGCCAGGATGCCTGCCCTGGCGTGCCTCCGGAGGTTGTGTCGGCACGTGTCCCCGCAGGCCGTCCTTTTCCTGCTGTTCGTCTTCTGTCTGTTCAGCGTTTTCGTCTCGGCCTACTACCTATATGGCTGGAAGCGGGGCCTGGAGCCCTCGGCGGACGCCCCTGAGCCCGACTGTGGGGACCCGCCTCCCGTGGCCCCTAGTCGCCTGCTGCCGCTCAAGCCTGTGCAGGCAGCCGCCCCTTCCCGCACGGACCCGTTGGTGCTGGTGTTCGTGGAGAGCCTCTACTCGCAGCTGGGCCAGGAGGTGGTGGCCATCCTGGAGTCCAGCCGCTTCAAGTACCGAACCGAGATTGCGCCGGGCAAGGGGGACATGCCCACGCTCACGGACAAGGGCCGCGGCCGCTTCGCCCTCATCATCTACGAGAACATCCTCAAGTACGTCAA
Source organism: Cheirogaleus medius (assembly GCA_008086735.1). Classification (NCBI taxonomy): domain Eukaryota; kingdom Metazoa; phylum Chordata; class Mammalia; order Primates; family Cheirogaleidae; genus Cheirogaleus; species Cheirogaleus medius. The sequence continues at coordinate 1,819,664 of VBSM01003214.1, forward strand.
CCTGGACGCCTGGAACCGGGAGCTGCTGGACAAGTACTGTGTGGCCTACGGCGTGGGCATCATTGGCTTCTTCAAGGTATGCAGGGAGCAGGGTCCCCGAACAGTTCAGAGCCCCATCTCCACACTCGTGAATCGAGTGCCAGACTTCTCATCTGTGAAATGGGTGTAACTGCAGCAGCCACCTCCCAGAGTTGTTGGGAAAGTTAAACGGGTACGTGCAAAGCACTTGGAGCACACAGTGAGTGCTTTGTGAGTATTAGGGGAGCACGGTAGGGGACAGCCTGCCATACGTGGGGTCCAGCACACAGCAGGCACTTGCTTAAAGGAGGCCCTGGGGGTGGGTGCAAGATGGGAGGGGCATGCTCTGCTAGGTACCCCAAAACTGCCATGGCAGTCCGCCCCAAGGAGGGCTTTTGTCCACATGTTGCAGATGAGCAAACCAGTGCTTAGAGGGGTTTAGGTTACTAATCTGAGGCTATGCAGCCTGTAAGTGGGGAAGCTGAGATTTGAACCCAGACGTAGACAGTTTGGGCTATCCATCCCATGCTCGTTCTTCTTGGCTGCAGCAGGGTGTGGAGTTTGTGCACCTCTTGACCCAGAGCCATTTTGCACTGGGAGAAAGAGGAGAGAAATCCCACTGGGTGGGTGGGGAGCTGCTCTGGGGTCCCTGCCGAAGGGTGTCATGGAGAGCCTCTGTCCTTGGGGAGGGGGGGCTGTGACAGTAGTTGGGGCACCCAGAGGCTGTGGTTGGAGAACTGTGAGCTGCAAGATGAAAGCAGGTGCTAGCTGAGACTCTAGCTGTGTGCTCTGGCGGGCATTAGTTCCTTCATTCTGCAAGCATTTGCTGAGCGCTGTCAGTGTTCCCGGTGCTGTGCTAGGCACTGGGGACACAGAGGTGATTGGAATGGACAGATTCCCTGCTGGCATTTCAGTGCAGTGGGAGTGGGGTGGGTGACAGGCAGTGAACAAATAAACCTAGGATGTGGCAGGTGGTGATTAACACAAAAGGAAACAAAGCAGGGAAAGGGCACAGGGGGTAGTGGGTGTGGGAGCTTGACGCTATTTTTGATAGAACAGCCAGGGAAGTCGTCTTTGATAAGTGACCTGAAGGAAGAGCTGGGAGGAGCCATGTGGCTCTCTGTGCCAAGAGCCTTCCAGACAGAAGAAACAGGAAGTGCATGGGTCCTAAAGCAGCCTCTTGCTTGGCATGGGTGAGGCGAGGAGGAGCCAGAGATGGGTAGGGGTAGCCCATGCCTGCCCCGGGGTGCCCACTCTTGCCGAACCTTCCCGGCACATTGCGCTGGGCCCTGTGCTCGGTGCTGGGAGGGGGCTGGTGTAGTGGAGGGTTTCTCACGGCATGTTCTTTCATGCGCTAATACAGCAAGAAGCTGTGCTACTAAAAAGGTACCGTGAGCCAAGAGCGAAGCCCCTTCGAAGTCCTGCTGTAGAGCAGCCCGTTGAGATTTGTTCCCTAACTGGCTTGATCACAAAACCCTTTCTTTCACAGAGCACCCTCGGGGAATGCTGGCCTGGTTTGTGGCTTTATAGTGGCATCAAGTCAGACTGTCTCCATTGTCTGTTTTTCTCTTTTCTCCTGGACTCTGGACTCTCTTCTGCCATGAACTTCATTAAGTTTGGTTCAGAGCCCCAGGCCTGGAGCGTGTCAGGATGGCCGACATTTATTGAGTGTTCATTCGGTGTCATGTGCTGTCTACATGTTTTCCGTGCATTAACTCCCTGCACACCAATGAACTGTCCCGTGCAGCAGGTGGCTAGCATCCTGATTGAAGAGACGTTAAGGAATGTGCCCAAGCCCACATCTCTAATAAGTATAGATCTAGGATTTGAACCCAGGCAGTCTGGCTCCGGAGGTCTTAGTCTTCACCGCTGTGCTGTGTGATGAGTCCAGGAGCCTCATGTACCATTTACTTAGGGGAAGTTGCGTCCGAGGCTACATGCAGTGCACGGTGCTCCCGCAGTCTCTGGGACCTGGCCAAGGGCTGCGGGCCTTGGGCAGTTGGTACAGTGAGGCTTGGGCCCTATCTGACCCCAGTTCCTTGCCCTATAGAAGGTGAACAGGAGGCCCAGGAGGGTTGGGGACATGCTCAGAGTCTCACTGTGGGGTCAATGGCAATTGCAGGACTTTGTGCTCTTTCTACCCTGTTGCATAAGATCCTTGGTTTGGAGCAGCAGCCCGTGCTTTTCTATTCAAATGCATGCCCCCTGGTGGTCAAGGCGCGACTTTTGGCTCTTTGCAAGACCAGCCTTGGCTCTGTGTGTGGGGCTGGCCAGAGGGGGAGTGTTTGTGGACTCAGGGATCTGGAGACTCTCATTTTCCAGTTCCCTTGGTGCTGAGTTCCCAGGGCAATATGAGAGCAGGGCCTTAAAAGTCCAGAAAGGTTCCAATCTTCCTGTCACTTAGAAGCAGAGTGACTTTGGGCAGGATTCTCAACCCATCTGTAAACGGGGCCAATTACAACCCTTGCCTCGTTGGATAGTATTGAACATAAAACAAGACAGCAGGTGGGAAGCGCTAAGCCGAGTGCCTGGTTCCTGGAACCAGTTGATAGCAGCCATCATGCTTTGTCATCTCCAAGTTCAGCAGTTGCAGCGGTGGTTAGCCCCTTGGCTGTCTTGTGGCCCTGACCAATATGTGACCCTGTGAGGTCCTGGAGGGTGGGAATTGGGTCATCCTCACCTGGAGCCCCAGTTCTTGGCACTGTCACACCTCAGCCTTGCAACAGCAGGTGCCCTGGGGACGAGCACACCTGGCAGAGGTCTGGCAGAGGCTACCTGGCCTCTTTCCTTGAGCACTTACTGCATGCCAGACACTGAGCTCGTTGCTTTTCAGGCGTTATCATGTTTAATTCTCACAACTACCCCGTGAAGTAGGCACTTCATTTTCAGGTAAGGATCTGAGGCTCAACAAGTTAAATGGCTTTCCCAGAGTGACATAGCTACAGATTGAGTACCCCTCATCCGAAATATTTGGGACCAGAAGTGTTTCGGATTTTGGAATATTTACATTCTACTTACTGGTCGAGCATCTCTAACCTGAAAACCCGAAATTTGAAATGCTCCAATCAGCATTTTCTTTGAGCATGACCTTTGAGTATCATATTGGTGCTCAAAAATTTTGGATTTTGGAGCATTTTGAATTTTCAGATTAGGGACGCTCAATCTGTAGTAGGTCATAGAGCTAGGATTTAATAATGAAGCTTGTTGCTTCTAACCCAATACGAGAGCAAACTGATCGATGGGCAGCCTGAGGCCCAGAGAGGAGATGCGGGGTCCCCAAGGCCATCCAGCTGGTTAACAGTTCAGTCTGTGCTGGGTGAGACTGCTACCTCCCCATTCCCGAGTCAGGCTCTTCCTTCCTCTGCTGGGTGACCCCGTTGGAAGACTTGGTATCTCCTGAGTGGGTCCTCAGTGGTGAGGGACAGGAGGGACTTCCACTCTGAGTATGTCCCTGTTCCTCGTGGGGTGAGGCCTGCAGTGGGGGCTGGCCTCTGCCAGGCCAGGACTCCCCACTCCCTTCCCCGGCTGGGGTGGGCCATCAGTGACTTGGCTTTCTCTCTTCCTCGATGGCCGGGCAGCTGGCTGGGTTGCCAGCACCTGGCAGTCAGCTCGGCGTTGGGACTTTGAAATAGGATCCCTCAGCACCCGTGGTCCAGTGTGGCATCCCAGGCCTCAGCAGGTGACAGACAGGGCCTGAAATGTCTCTGGCCCCCACTGCTTTTGCCCCCATGTAGCCTGAGCAGTTCCCATACTTGGTCAGTGCTGGCTTGGGGTCATGGGACGCCTGGAGGTAGGGGAGGTAGCCTCTGAGTGTCGGGCTGTGCACTGGGCCTCACCCCGAGGCTGACTTGGGACAGGGTGGGGAGCTGGCAGGTACTCCTGTGTTTGGACAGTGATGTGCAAGCTCCTTATTGTGGTTTACAGGGTCAGGGCCCTGCAGAGCCTCTCTGGGAGTCAGAAAAAAGCACTTCCACGTGGAGATTAGTAAAAGGCACCGTTCTGGACAGGTGCAACTCTGCACCTGGGCACAAGCTCAGCTGAGATTTTACCCTATTCCCCCGCCCAGCTGCATACCCTCCTACAGTGCTCCCCGTCTGCGTATAGTGCTCCCCGTCTGCGTATAGTGCTCCCGTCTGCGTACAGTGCTCCCCTGAGTACCTCTCCATAGGGCTCTGCACATGACCCTGTCTCCCTCTCCAAACTCATTTTGTACCCTTTGTCCACTCTTGCTTTGCCCCACCCTACATGGATCTTTTAAAAAATGCAAATTGGAACCTGTCATGCCAGGGTTCAGAACCCTTTGATGAAGCCTTTGATGGCTTCCTGCTGCCACTTCAAGCTTCCAGGTTCCTGCAGGTCTGGCCCCAGCTGACCTTTCTGCCCCGTCTCCTCCTCTCCCTCTTGATCACTCTGCTGGCTTCTTGCTATTCCTTGATCATGCTCAGGGCATTTGCACTTGCTGTTCTTGGAACTTGGTCTCTACCTTTCCCCTAGTTGGTGCTCACTTGTTGTTAAAATGTTAGCTTAAAAGTCCCAGGTAAGGCCAGTTGCCCCCTAAGCCAACTGACTGTGCCCAGCAACCTACTCTTCTACAGCTACGAAGCTCCCCTGTGCAGCGTGTGCTACGCTGCAGTTCTGTGTTTATTCCTGGGATTTTTCATGGATGCCTCTCTTCCCTGCTTGTCTTTAAGGTTTATGAGGGCAGGGGCCATGCCCGATTTTTCTCAGTGTCAATGGCACTTAATGCAGTGTCTTGCCCAGTGAATAATTGTGGAATGAACAGACAAAGCCTGTATTGAACAGCTTTCATGTGCCAGATACTGGGGACCTGTCTGTTCCTCTTTCATTCTTTTAAAAAGTCCAGTTACGCATCAAACTGTGTGCCCCCGCTGGCTACCAAGCCTGTGCTGGGCACCAGGCTCCAAAGGTGGAAACAGCATAGTCCCTGCCCTCCAGGGCTCGCAGGCCGGTGGGAGAGAGACCCTGAACAGATAATGCAGCAGCCGAGGTGAGAAGTGCTGCAGCCCAGGCTTTAAAGTGGTCCCAGGATCCGGTGTCGGGCAGGTGGGGGAGGGAGGAAGGGATGGACATATTCACACCTAACAGGTGCAGTGGGGACTGTGTGGGGGATGGGCGGCACACTTGTAGCTCTCACTCAGGTGGTGCAAAGGCAATATATGTAACCTAGATGTTCGTACCCCTGTAATATTCTGAAATAAATATAAAAAAATAAAATGAAAGAAAGAAGGAAAGGAAGAAAGAAAGTAAGTGGTCTCAGGGAGTCCAGTGCAGAGAAGAGGGCACATGCATTGGGTTTTGAAGGATGAACAGGGGTTTGCTAGGCCAAGATGACAGAATGGAACGAGGACAGACTGTACCATTCCAGAGGCAGGGGCTGGGAGGATGAGGAAGGGCATGAGGGAACGGGCTATGAGCCTAGAGAAGAGGAGATGGGGGGCCGTGGGCACTGTCTGCAGATCCCCAGGGAGCAGGCCCTGGGAGGAGAAGGGAGGCAGAGACCTCACCATGGCTGGCGGTGACTGGGTGGGCATGGGAGCTGGACTCTTTGAGGGGGTGGCCTTGGGGGCTTTAGGGAGATATGAGGAATTGGGGATACTGTGGGGCTCCCCCAGCCCCCAGCAGACACCTCCTCTTTGATCTTCTGTTGATACGTTGGCATCCACGTAAGATTTCTCCTGAAGAAAGGGTTACGTGGCCAAAGCCGGCGGGGCAGCCCCAGGCAGCTGAGCCTGGTGGTTAGGTACGTGGGCAACAGGGCCAGGCCTCCTGCCTGCAAGTCATGGCTCCTGCTGACCGCTGTGCTCCTGAGGGCAGTGCTCCCTCCAAGCCTCAGTTTCCTCCCTGTGAGGCGGAATAACCAGGCTGATGCGAAGACTGAATGAGCGATTGATCATGCCATAGGCCCTGTTCTAAGCACTTTGCCAGCACTAATACTGGTCATCCTCCACCACCCTAGAGGTATTTACTGTTCTTAGCTACATCTTACAGCAGAGGAAACTGAGGCAGAGAGAGGTGGCATAACCTGTCCAAAAGCCAGGCAGTCTGGCAGAGTCCATGCTCTCAACTGCTAGACTTTCCTCTGTGATTTAGCCTCTCCAGGCCTCAGTCTCCTCATCTGTAAAATGGGTATGACAGCAGCGCCTCCGTCGTGGGGTCACAGGGAGGATTGACAGCATTCCTGCATGCAAAGTGCACGGAACCCAGTGCCAGGCTTTGGTAAGTGAGTCATACGTGTTCGCCAGTATATCACCATGGGAGGGCGGAGCACAGGGCCAGGGATATGGCGAGCCCCCCATGAATGTTGGTGAATATTGTTGGTCTACGTGTGAGATTCTGTGTCCCTTGGGGTTCTGGATCTGATGGCTCTTCCCCTCCCCACTCCTGCCACCCACCCTGGCTGCAGGCCAACGAGAACAGCCTGCTGAGCGCGCAGCTCAAGGGCTTTCCCTTGTTCCTGCACTCGAACCTGGGCCTGAAGGACTGCAGCATCAACCCCAAGTCCCCGCTGCTCTACGTGACGCGGCCCAGCGAGGTGGAGAAGGGCGTGCTGCCCGGCGAGGATTGGACCGTGTTCCAGTCGAACCACTCCACCTACGAGCCGGTGTTGCTGGCCAAGACGCGCTCGTCCGAGTCCATCCCGCACCTGGGCGCCGACGCCGGCCTGCACGCCGCGCTGCACGCCACCGTGGTCCAGGACCTGGGCCTCCACGACGGCATCCAGCGCGTGCTGTTTGGCAACAACCTCAACTTCTGGCTGCACAAGCTCGTCTTCGTCGACGCCGTGGCCTTCCTCACGGGGAAGCGCCTCTCGCTGCCTCTGGACCGCTACATCCTGGTGGACATCGACGACATCTTCGTGGGCAAGGAAGGCACGCGCATGAAGGTGGAGGATGTGAAGGTACGGCCGGGGCCGCCGTACGGACCGGGTCGGGCAGGGCCTTACGCACGTCAAGGCTTCCTGTGGCCGTCGTGACTTTGCCTGGCCTGTGTCTCCCCTGTGCGGTTAGTCATTTAAAGCACAGTCCCACCCCCACTCCCTACCCTGGCCGGTTGGTTTTTATTAATTGTCTTAAGTGTTATTTAAATTTTTATTTAAGTATTGAATATAGAGGAATGTTTGCACCCGGGGTGTAGAGTTCAAGTGTGCATCTACGGAAGAAGAGACCCAATCACTGAAACACAAAGATGGGAGCTGTGCAGTGTTATTTATTCACCTTTTAATTTAGATACGGTTTTTAACTCTTAAAAATGTTATGGCTGGGCGCAGTGGCTCATGCCTGTAATGCCAGCACTTTGGGAGTGATCCTCCCAGTGGTGGGAGGATTGCTTGAGGCCAGGAGTTCTAGACCAGCTTAGTGAGACCCTGTCTCTACAAAAAGTTAAAAAAAAAAAATTAACCAGCTGTAATCCC
>VBSM01003214.1:1827213-1872351 GCA_008086735.1 Cheirogaleus medius
TTGAGGTTGCTGTGAACTAGGCTGACGCCATGGCACTCTAGCCTGGGCAACAGAACCAGACTCTGTCTCCAAAGGAAAAAAAATGTCAGAGCTTCTACAAAACTCTTAAAACAAAAATGAGAGCTTGAATCATACATAAAGCATATTTTAACTGAGGTATATATAGATTGTGGAATGCATGTGTCTCACTCAAAAAGTGTTTACCAAACAAAACTATATGTAAAAAGCACTTTGTAAACCACAAAATTTTACAGACATGTGAACTATCACTGTGAAAGAGAAGCTTCCAAATTAAGACCATTAAGCAATCTTTAAAACAACAGTTTCCATCTACTCACCATGTTACTTAAAGTTATTTGCAAAGGAGCTGGCATCCTGGTGTAAATGGGAAATCAGGATCGGTTGCCATAAATAGAGGGCAACCATAACAATAAATCCAATGAAAACAAAACAGGGGGATTAAATGCTAGAGAGACTCTGCAGCCTGCTGACAGCCTGTTCTCTCTTATGGGAGATTAGCAAGCGTTAGAAACATATTAGCACCAAACCAAGACTTCGCTTTGATGTTAGTAGGAGGCTTTACAAAGAGACTTCTAAGAGGCATGCTCTTCTCCCTGAGTGATTCAGGCTTGTGGGTACTGTGTTCTCCGTCCACCTAAAATCACTAGTAGGGATTGGCCATAGGGCCTGGAAAGAAGGTTCTGGTAGGGTTCGTCACCTGCCTTGGTGAGGAGCGAACACTCTGCCCTTCCTCAGTCCTCTGGAGCAGAAGAGCAGAGCGGATAGTGTCAGGGAGCAGACACTGTCTGGGGAGTCAAGACCTAATTTGAGTCAAGTCCCAATTTGGCCCTGATTGACTAGGTGACTTGGGCAAGTCCCTTTCTGTTTCTGAGCCTCAGCCGTAACACGCTAGGGTGCATGGGAGGTTCTCAGTCTTTCCTGGTGCCCAGGGGTGTCCCAGAGGTGCCTGGATAGCTAGGGTAGGGGTGAGGGGGTGTTTAGGTAGCCAGGCTCAGCCCTCCAGGCTCCTGCCTCAGCTGGACAGGGCGGTGTTGCTCTGGTCTGCTTTCACGCGTCGTATTTCCTCCTGAAATTTCATTCCCCTAAGGGCTCTCCTGTTTAAAGAAAATTTTAGCCTTCCAACTCTGTCTTCATGCAATGCCACGACTTACCTCTGGCAAAGTAGACTGCTCTGTTTTCTACTTAGGATTCTCTTCTAGTGGCCCAAGCTCGCTCTCTCCTGCTAGAGCCCAGGTCCTTGCTACCTGTCTAGGGGGAGTCCAGGTGAGACTGTGGTCCTGGGTTGACCCCACGAGGAAATCAGGCTGCGGGGCTTACTGTGTGCCCTGGGAACCCTGGATTGCCTTCTTTGGTTTCTGATATTCCCCGTTTTTAAAATGTGAGGAATGATAGCAGTTTGGAGCCATTTCTAAGGAAGAATATGAATAGAAACTATAGATAGAAAAATAGAAAGCAAATGGAAAAATAGAAGCAGAGGCGCCCTCTTCCGTGCGCCCAGCTCAGTTCAGACTGCAAAGTGTTTCTCCAGCCAGGGTCTCGTTTGCCTTAGACATCCTTGTGAGTCAGAAAGGGCAGAGTGTTTCCCTCTTTAATCCCAGGCACAGACTACAACTGAGCCTTCTTTCAGAGACATGAATGTCACCTCATTAGCTTGTGCAATCCGGGCTGTGCAGCGCGATGTGAATAATACCAACAGCAGCCGCGTATTCAGGGCTTGGTGGGTGCCAGGTCCTGTGCTCAGCCCTCTCTATGCTTTGCTGGTCCTCACGGCAGCCCCGTGAGGTGGGTATTGTCATGAATCCCATCTTACAGAGCAGGGTACTGGGCTCGGGAGACAAAGTAACTTGCCCAAGGCCACGAAGCTGGAGCATGCACGTCCCCTAGGCAGTGCATGGCCAGGACTTTCAGTTTGCGAAGTATCCTAATAGCAGGCTCTTAGGGGTTTCTTAGCAGCTTTGTGAATCACGCAGTCCTAACCCCAGAGTACAATTGTCCATTTGTTTCACAAGTGTCCACATCCCTTCATTGACTTGCAAAGTGCTGGGTGTGCCGTGCATGGGAGCATTGCATTGCTGGGCACGCAGTACCTCCTTGGAAAGGTCACGATCCTTTGACCTCAGCCTTGCATTCCACCAACGAGGAGAAATCCTTCACATTTGACAGATGAAGACACAGGCTCACCGCAGCAGTGACCACAGATGTTGCAATGGCCACCATTTTTCATCACTTACCAAATGTTAGCAGCTTTACATGCAGGATCTCACTTAATTCTCCCAAGAGCCCCAGGAGGGAGATATCATCATCCTTATTTTATACTTGAGGAAACTGAGGCCTAGAGAAGTTACAGAGCTTTTTCAATGACCCATAGCAGAGCCAGGCTGGGGTGCGGGTCTCCTCTGACCAGAGGCCTGGTGGAGGAGGCGGCACTGGGCTGGCTTGATGGGGGTGCAACCTACACAGCCCTGTGCTCAGAAGGGCCCGTGCAGGGGCTCAGGCTCTGCTGTTGCCTTCTTGACATTCTTCATCATTTGTGAACAAGGGTCCCATAGTTTCATTTGTCACTGGGCCCTGCAAGCTTTGTAGCTGGCCCTGGAGCAGCAGGGAGCTTCTGGCCTCCCTTCACTCCCTCCTTTCTCCTTTGCCTACCCTAGGCCCTGTTTGACACGCAGAACGAGCTACGCACACACATCCCGAACTTCACCTTTAACCTGGGCTACTCAGGGAAATTCTTCCACACAGGTAAGTGGGCCTGCCCTTGCCCTCACTAGCAACTCCCACGGGCTCTTCGAAGCACCGTGCCACGTGGGTAGCACATGGGCCTCCTGAGCCAGCAGCCCACGAGAGCAGTCACAGCCCCAGACAGAGGCCATTTGGGGATAATAGCAGCTGCAGCAGCAGCAGGGGTTTCCACTCACCCCTTCCCGGCCCTCCAGGCTGTGTGTGCTGTCCCGCATCGGGCACCTTCTCCCTCTCGTCTCTTCGTCACCCCCCATCTTTTACAATTATTTGTATTCCTTCTTATAAAAGAAACTGGCTGAATTTGAAGAACATTACAGAAATATAGAGCATAGAAAGTGAAAATGCCTTGTACACCCACCCCAGGACGACAAGTGTCCTGAATTTGTTGTAGAGCCATAGGGTTTAGGTTGACGGCTGTGGGTTGCTCGGTTCACACCTTACTTCCTCTTTCGGGCTCTCAGCTTCCTCGTCTGCTGCCTTCAGGGACTGTGCAAGAGGGAACAGCCCCCGACCTGGTCACCGGCAGTGGCTGTTTCTACTGCTCAGGCCTCAGTGAGGACAGCCTCTCTTGAACTCCAGGCAAAACTGTATTAGTCAACAGTTCCGAGGAGGGAGATGTACAACATGGCCCCAGGGCCAAACAGGAGTGATTGTGCATTGGTGGTCTGTCTGCATTTTTATATTCGTGACCCACAGCGCATCAGAGGTGGCTGTGGTTATGCAAAGGAGGCAGAGGGCTGAGCATCCTGTATGTACACCAAGAGCTGCTACCAATCAGTAGGCAGAAGACAAATGGCCCAGGTTGGGTCATTGGAATAAGATCAGAGGTGGGAGAAACCCTTGAGATCGTCGACTGTGAACCCCATGTCGCACACATGGTGCCCAAGGGCCCAGAGAGGAGAGGGTCTTGGCCGAGGTCCCACATTGAGTCAAGAGTATGCTCTAGACTAGAGTTCGGGGCTCTGGACTGGGGCTGTGTCTGCTCCTGTGCTGTGGCTCAGAGCCCCCACTCCAGGCAGCTCCTCGGTGGCTGTGGCCGTGTGCTGCCCTCCCCGGGCGCAGGCCCAGGTTGGAGGGCCTTACGGCCGGCAGGCCGGGCTGAGCTGCCTGTGCCGGGCTGCAGGTACTGACGCCGAGGATGCGGGGGACGACCTGCTGCTGTCGTATGTGAAGGAGTTCTGGTGGTTCCCCCACATGTGGAGCCACATGCAGCCCCACCTTTTCCACAACCAGTCTGTGCTGGCCGAGCAGATGGCCCTGAACAAGAAGTTCGCTGTCGTGAGTAAGATTCCCTACGGGCAGAGCCGGGCGGGCTAGGGGCCGGGCTGGGGGTCTGGACTGCCGGCCTCTCACCGCCTTCGCAGTTGGCTCTGATGGATTTTTGCTGACATCTCTGTGCCAGGGCCCAGGGTGAGCCGCATTTGTAGCCATTGTCTCCTCCAAGCCTCCAGAGAATAGCCCCACTTTACAGAGCAGAAACTGACGCTCAGCGGGGTCACACCAGTCCTAAGAGGTCCAGCCAGGACTTAAACCCGGGCCTGTTTGTTTCCCAAGCCCAAGCTCTTACTAGGGCAGGAGGCTCCGGGAAGCTGGAAGAGGTGCTCGATGAGGAGGGACTGAGGCCTGGGTGCCAGGTAGGCTAGCCGGGGCCCCCAGCCAAGCGGAGGCAAGAAGAGGCCCCGTCCTTTTTCGTCGCTACAGGGTGCTTGAGTCCTCTGTGCTGGAGGGCGTGTGCGCTGGACCAAGAGGCAGGAGACCTGGTTCCAGTCCCAGCTCTGCCGGTCGCTCACTCTGAGACTCTGGGCACATACCCCTCCCTCCCGGGCCTCAGCTTCCTCGTCTGTACCACGAGGGCTTGGACCAGGGCCCTGCCCTCCGGCCTCTGACTTCTCTCTCCCATTCTGCAAGGGGGAATAAGGCCCAAGGGGAAGGCCCCCCAGGCTCATTCTGCCCTGTCGTCCTCTCCCCAGGAGCACGGCATTCCCACGGACATGGGCTACGCGGTGGCGCCCCACCACTCGGGCGTGTACCCCGTGCACGTGCAGCTGTATGAGGCCTGGAAGCAGGTGTGGGGCATCCGCGTGACCAGCACGGAGGAGTACCCCCACCTGAAGCCGGCCCGCTACCGCCGCGGCTTCATCCACAACGGCATCATGGTAAGCGGGCCCCTGGCAGCCGCGGGGTGGGAGGACGGCGGGCGCAGCCTGTCGTGTGCATGTGTGTTCGCGCATGCACATGTGTGTGTGTATATGTGCTGCCCACGCACTGTCCCGGGAAGCGCGGCTTAGGGGCTGCAGACCAGTGTCTGCCGCCTCCTCTGGCATCTGTGGCTCTCTCCCCCCAGGAAGGTGGGCTGCCAGTCCGGCCCCTTTCATGAGCTCCTTCTAAGCTGTCGTGACAGAGGATCAAGCAGTGTGCATGCTTGAAAGGGGTTTCTGATGAGGACGTGGCTCAGGGCTCTGCTGCGTTCATTTGTTTGCTCACTTAAAGATGCTTCTCGAGCTATGCATCTGTCCATGTGCTAGGCACTGGGGACACAGAAATACACAAAACTGAGAAAAGTTCCTGCCCTTGCAGACCCGACATGCTAGGGCAGGAGACAGACAGTGTGCTCATGCATGTGCAAAGGATGGTCAGATGGAGATAAGTGCTGTGGAGAGAGGTCAGCCGGGAAGGGAGATAAGGAGTGTGGTGGGGAGAGGAGAGGCTGTTTTGTGTTTTTTAGAAGCAGAGTCTTGGGCTGTCACCTAGGTTGGAGAACAGTGGTGTAATCACAGCCCACTGCAGCCTCGAACTCCTATCCTCAAGCGATCCTCCCACCTTGGCCTCCCAAAGTGCTGGGATTACAGGGATGAGCCACTGCACCCAGCCAGGAGAAGCTACTTTAAATAAGGAGGTTAGGAGGGCCTTTGTGGGAATGAGCCATGCTACTATATAAGGAAGAGCATTCAAGGTAGTGAAAACAGCAAGTGCAAAGGCCCTGAGGCAGGCTGGCCTGGGTGTGTTCTAGGGCCAGTATGGCTGGTGGGGCAGCAAGTGAGGGGAAGTGGGTAGCTGAGGACAGAGGGTTTATGTGCCAGATTGTTAGGGCCATGTAAGGCCAGCCAGTAGATGGACTTCACCTTTTAGTCTGAGATGGGAAGGTTTTGGATGGAGCATGATCTGACTGGTCTTTTAAAAGGATTGCTATTCTTCTGGCTGTTGTGTGGAGTAGAGACTGTTGGGGATGAGAGCTGAAGCAGGGGACCAGTTAGGAAACACTGCAGTTGGACCCGGGGCACAGTGTTGGGGCGTGGTCACATTCTGGACTTGGGATGGTTAGAGCCGATGAGGTAGATGAGTGGGCGATAGGGTGTGGGGGAGAGAGGAGTCGAGGATGACTGTAAGGATTTTAGCCTGAGGCGCTGGAAGGGTGGGTTGTCCTCGGTTGGGTGGGCAGCCGAGCGAAGGCCAGGTTTGTGCCTTCGTGAACCCACCCACCCACCCACTGACCTCCTCAGTGCTGGGCACTCGTGTGAGCCCCGGGGATGAGCTGGTGACAAGGCAGACATGTTCCCTGCTCCCTTGGAGCCCACAGTTCCATGAGGGAAGACAGACAACAAACACTAAGCCTGAGCGTGACCAAAGTCACCAGCGAGGTTTGAATGCTGCGAGGGGGCTTGTAGGGCGCACCCAGGAGCTGCTTTAGAGAGGACCAGGGAGCCTTGCTGCAAACGGTCCAAGTTTCCGGAAACATTCCCACTGTTACTTCGGGGCCTGGTCATTTTGTGCAGAGAATAAAAGTGACGTTGGTAAAGCAGTGAGGGCCTGTGGCTCACTTGGGGGAATGTCGAAGGCTGCGGAGAGTCTTTGGGGGCTGGGTGGCCAGGTGGAGGCTGCCTTTCTGAGGAGACATCCTAGCCCTTCTCCTGAAGAAGGGTCCTCCCGCCACCGCCCATGCTCAGAGACGCCATAGCTCCTCTTGCCCGCCCTGTCCCCAGGTCCTCCCGAGGCAGACCTGCGGCCTCTTCACACACACCATCTTCTACAGCGAGTACCCTGGCGGCTCCAGCGAGCTGGACAAGATCATCAATGGGGGCGAACTCTTCCTCACCGTGCTCCTCAATCCTGTGAGTGCTCCACAGCCTGGCTGGTGGTCCGGGGGGCAGCTGGACAGCCCGTCTGTGTCCGAAGCAGGCTTTCCGGAGCCGGGAAAGGGTGGAGAGGTGCAAGGGGGGGCCTGGCAGTTGGGAGACCTGATCTCCCCAGCCCTGGCCTCGTCCTGCCCTGCCGTGCGACCTTGGCTAAAGAATCTGAGTTTGCTTTTTTGACTTTAATACAGAAGTGCTACCTGTTTCCCCAAAGATAAGACCTACCCATAACATAAGCCCTAGCAGGATTTGCGCAATATAAGCATTTGCGCAATATAAGCCCTACCCCGAAAATAAGACCTAGTGATGGGTGTGGCTACACAGCGTGTCTGCACAACCCATGCATTTCCTGGGGGAGCGGTAAAGAACACGAGCAGCCCTTCTCATCTGCCCCATGAGAGCTCTATTGCTCGACATGAGAGATTGGGGCCAGTGGTTCTAAAGGAAATAGAGTCGCAAGAAATTCAGGATGGAATTCAGGGTTTGGAGAGTTATGATGATGTTCCAGAAGAAGATGACTTATCTATATTTGAATAAATGTAGATTGTTGTACCGTACTTAAAAAAAAGAACACATCCCCTGAAAATAAGCCCTAGGGTGTCTTCTTGAGGAAAAATAAATATAAGACCCTGTCTTATTTTCGGGGAAACATGTAGCATTTTTGCGCATGTTCCCTTTCCTGCCCTTCCATCCCCCGACTTACAAAACAAAACACAAATAGCTCCCCAGTCAGGTCCGCGTCCCATTTCTGGGTTCACACCTGGCTGTGTCCAGCCCAAGGTCATATAGCGAGTTTGTTGGTGGCCCCAGGATACCTTGCCCTGGTCATTGGGCAGCTCTACATGCTGAGGTAGGGTCAGGAGGGTCAGAGGTGGGGCGAGGGTGGCTCCAATGCGGACCAGCCCCTGTCTTCCTCCTCCCTCCCCACGGAGCAGATCAGCATCTTCATGACACACCTGTCCAACTACGGGAATGACCGCCTGGGCCTGTACACCTTCAAGCACCTGGTGCGCTTCCTGCACTCCTGGACCAACCTCCGGCTGCAGACGCTGCCCCCTGTGCAGCTGGCCCAGAAGTACTTCCAGATCTTCTCTGAGGAGAAGGACCCGCTCTGGCAGGTGGGGCCGGGCAGCCTGGGCCCCTTGCGGCTGGGATGGGATGCCCGTGATCCTAGCACGGGCTCAAGGCTCAGCCCCATGCCCTTACACTCTCTCTCGAATGTAAACTCAGGTGCACATTTGCTCACCAAGGTGGGCACACTTGCTCCTGTGCAACCATATGTGTACATGTATATACATGTACACACCTCCCCACACAGACCTACATGCATGCACACTCGTGCACAGCCTAGGGAAAAACAGCGTTAAAAAATCCAGTGAACGCCGTGTAGGTGACACGTAGAAAGCGACTGCCCTGCCTCGGTTAGACTCTTCTTTTTTTTTTTTTTTGAGACAGAGTCTCACTACTCTGTTGCCCGGGCTAGAGTGCCGTGGCGTCAGCCTAGCTCACAGCAACCTCAAACTCCTGGGCTCAAGCGATCCTCCTGCCTCAGCCTCCCAAGTAGCTGGGACTACAGGCATGTACCACCATGCCCGGCTCATTTTTTCTATATATTTTTAGTTGGCCAATTAATTTCTTTCTATTTTTAGTAGAGACAGGGTCTCACTCTTGTTCAGGCTGGTTTCGAACTCCTGACCTTGAGTGATCCTCCTGCCTCGGCCTCCCAGAGTGCTAGGATTACAGGCGTGAGCCACCGCGCCCGGCCCGGTTAGACTCTTTGCAATCACTTTTGCTCCCATCTAACTCCAACAGGCTGTGAGCTATTGGGAAGGGGACTGATGAGAGGGTTTGGAGATAGTTCTTGGGAAAGTCTGCGCCTAGGGACTGTTAAAAACTGGAAGCAGAAGCTGGAATTGGTCTCACAGTTCAGACCAGGGGTCCACAAACCATGACTCATGGGCTAAATCCAGGATGTGGTCTGTTTTGTAAATAAAGGTTTGTTGGAGCACAGCCACACTCCTTCTTGTGTGTACTGCCTATGGCTGCTTTCCTGTTATAATAGCAGAGCTAAGTGGTTGCAATAGAAACTGGATAGTAGCCCAAGCCTAAAATATTTACTAAACGTTTACTGAAAGATTTACTAAGCTCTATAGGAAAAGTTTGCAGACCCCTGGCTCAGATGCAGTTTGTTCAGTTAAATTCAACAAATGCTAATGAGTTCTTATTATCTGTCAAGCACGGGGCTGGGCATTTCTCTAGGCTCTTTGGGGGGTATGTCAGCCACTCAGCGTCTGGAGGTGGGGCTGTGACAAGGACACATGTGGGTATTATGCCGGTCAGGGCTGTCGGAGCCACGTATCTGTGTGCAGTGGGAGTCCATCCACTGGGTTCTTGGGCACCCTCACTTCCCTTCCATGTTGTTTTAGGATCCCTGTGAGGACAAACGCCACAAAGACATCTGGTCCAAGGAGAAGACTTGTGACCGCTTCCCGAAGCTCCTCATCATCGGCCCCCAGAAAACAGGTAGGTCTCTTGTTCTTGACCCAACTTCCCCCATTGCCTGCTGTCTCAGCCACAGCATGCTGGAGAGCACCCCACCCTTGCCCACTCTGCAGTAATCTCCCTCTTTCCTAGGAAGTGGGAGTGAAGTTGGGGTGAATTGCCTTTCAGTATGGAGGTGGGAATGGGGGAGAGGGTGGGCATGGAACTCTCCTATTTGTCCTGAATTGCAGCCTCGGGGAGCTTTCCCTGTGTCCTCCTGGGAGTCTCTGAGTCCAGGCGGAGAAGCCCAGATCAGCTGTTCTGCAAGTTTGAGCACTGCCAGGCAAAAGAGCACTATGCTCAACTAGTCATGTCTATCAGAGGTGCAGGAAGAAGTATTGACGTGATTGCTAAGTGTTTGCCGTCCACACAACCCTGCAAGGCACAAATGGGTACTCCCATTTTATAGCCAAGAAACTCAAGGCTCACAGAAGTTAAGTGACTTCCCTTAACACATTTAGTTAGGTAATGGCAGTTCCAGGTCTTGAACCCTGGTCTCTGTGACCCCAAAGCTTATACTTTTTTTTTAAATTAATTTTTAAAATTTTCTTTTTTGAAACAGAGTCTCACTCTGTTGCCCGGGCTAGAGTGCTGTGGCGTCAGCCTAGCTCACAGCAACCTCAGACTCCTGGGCTCAAGCGATCCTTCTGCCTCAGCCTCCTGAGTAGCTGGGACTACAAGCATGTGCCACCATGCCTGGCTAATTTTTTCTATATATTTTTAGTTGGCCAATTAATTTCTTTCTATTTTTAGTAGAGACGGGGTCTCGCTCTTGCTCAGGCTGGTCTTGAACCCCTGAGTTCAAATGATCCGCCCACCTCAGCCTCCCAGAGTGCTAGGATTACAGGCGTGAGCCATCGCACCCAGCCAAAGCTTATACTTTTAATTGCCAAACTCTATAGCCTCTTTCTCTTCGAGGCCCTCTCATTATAACATATAAACCATCACACCGCACAGAATGAATGAACTCCCCAAGGAGGAGGTAGGGTAAGGAGCATGGGTGGGTGAGGGCACCCGAAATAAGAGACATTGAAGCCAGATTTCTTAGGTCTTCAAGAATTTCACATTAACAGAACTGGAGGGTCATGAGCTCTGTTTTCCCTGAGCTCCTCCCAAGTGCCAGAGAGGACAGAGGTTCAGAGCTGGAAAGGACCATCAGAAAGCATCTAGTTCAGGAATTCTGGGGAAACAGCAATCAGTTGGGCCTGGCTGTGGAATGTAGTGGTGAGAAAAATTCTGAGGCCAAGTTCTTGTTTAATGATGAAGAATGCTGTGATGGATTAGTGATGTCTGCAGTGGGTACAGGAGTTAGGGTGTCCATATGCATGCTATGTGTTTGCCATCTGGATTTAGTATAGTTCCTTCATTATACAGATGATGAAACTAAGACCCAGAGAAAGGGAGGGGCTTTCCCAGGATCTCTCAGTGGACAATGGAGAGCTAGGCCCAGAACCCAGATTCCATCTTTTCGTTGGGAGCTGGGCTCTGAGTCTCAGCTGCCTCCCCTCTCCACAGGCACCACAGCTCTCTACCTGTTCCTGGGCATGCACCCGGACCTAAGCAGCAACTACCCCAGCTCAGAGACCTTTGAGGAGATCCAGTTTTTTAACGGCCACAACTATCACAAAGGCATCGACTGGTGAGTGGGCCTTTCTGTCCATAGCAGGATGGGAAGGCCATCATGGAGCCTTCCCAGGGGGCCAGCTGTGGCCGCAGCAGGAAGCAGCTGGTGCTTACTCACACGCAGCTAAAGTATCCTGTAAACAGGGACAGAGCACGATGACCCTGAGTCATGTCATGAGAATGTTGTCACAGACAGGACACTTGAGGAGGAAGCCCTTTGCACCTTTGCCTTGTCACCTGGGGCTAGAGACTGCTGAAGTCTGAGTTCATTCCTCCCTTTCTTGCATAGAAACATCCTGAGTCCTAGGGGAGGAGAGGGACTTGCCCAAGGTCCCCAGGTCTGCTGGGGACAGAGCAGGGTCCAAAGTACAAATATCTGACCCTTCCTATCATGTGAACTGGCCCTTCCCACTGCATGGAGCCTGCATGTGGCTGGTGGTGGAGCAGGCGTGCTGGTGGGTCCCTCAGAGGCAGCTCCCCAGTCCTAAAGTGTCACCTAGGGAGGTGGTGAAAATGGTAGCTTCCCACCAGCACCTGTCAGCAGAGGTTACCTGAAAGGTGTGGGGGCCAGTGCAGAGATGGCTTTGCTCTCGTTTCTCAACTTGCATCTTTCTCTACTGTTTGCCTTTTTAAATCTTGTGCGTATCTTACCATTATTTATTTATTTTATGTCAGTGAGTTACCTGGGTGGAGAGACTATGGGCCTTCTATTTGTTTGTTTTTTGGTATTTTTCTGTGTGTATTTCTCTTTTATCTGTCTTTCCATCCATCCGTCTTTCTGTCTGCCTGTGTATCTATCTATGTATCCATCTCTCCATCCTTCCATCCATCCATCTGTATCTCTAACATGTCCACAATCTCTTATCTGAAACCCATTGTGCCCAGGTGTGTTATTGGAAGTCAACATTTCAGATTTCAGAGAGGTAATATGGCATGAAACCATGTATTTAGCAACATCTTCAGCAGCGCCTGCGGCAGCACCCATTAGCAAATACCTTAATATGTCTGTAGCAAAGTGTGTGAATATTTACACTAAGTAAGATATTAATAAGTCAGGTTTTGCTGCCAAATGGCTTTGCTACAAACTTAGGAAACAAAGCTTCTGTTTTTGGAGTTTTCTCAGTTTAGATATTCCAAGAGAAAGATTGTGGACATACAAAGACAATTCAGAAAGATGAGAGAGAGTGCGATTCCTCGGCCCCGTTCCTGAGGTTTTGATTTTGTAGGTAGGTCTAAGGTGGGACACAGGAATCTAACAAGCCCCTAGGTGACTCTGATAAAGGGGGGCCTTGGGCCACCCTGGGGAAACTGTTTCCCAGGATAGAGGAGGGATCCTACAACCTTAATTAGGGTGGGCTCTGCTTCCCACAAACCCCTGAAGTTGTACCAAATTTTGCATAAATAGGTGCCCTCTGGAGGGTCTAGAGTGTTTTTGTTTTCAAAGGGGCTTTAATCCAGAGGGTGCTAATGCCCATGCCCCACCCATCGCTCCAGGTGCTCACCCACGGCAGGCTGGGGAGGGGATATGGGTGGCAGTAGGTGACCCCCTCTTGTCTCCTGGTCCACAGTGACAGCCTAGAAAGTGCCATCCCAGGTCAGGAAAGAAACCCCGCCCTCTGCAGGGAGAAGGGGGCCTCCATATTCCCCGCTAGTCCTCCCGGGTCAGCCAGCCACAGAGCTGCTGTAAGCCCCAGGGCGCCCCCTGGAGGCAGAGAGAGTTAGAGCCCTGTCCACGGAGCTGCAGGAGCATAGCTGGGCGGCGGGCAGGATCCCGGGGTTTAGGACTGAATGACAACCCCCCTCCCCGAGCCCTGCAGCCTGTGGCACACCTATGAGCCTTCAGACCCTCCAGACCCCACAGCTTCCCCTGCGAAGGAATGAATTTGGAACAGGGAGACTGCCCAGGGCCATTCTCCTCTAGAAACCTTGCCAGAGCGAGTCCTTGTTGGATTGGGAGCAGCGTGCCCCGCTTGCTTTCTGAGGAAGCGCTACCCCCAGCGACCCTCACCCTCTCACGCTGCATTCCCCAGGCTCCTTCCTCATGAGTCTGGCCTGTGAGCCCCGCTCTCTGGGCTTCCTGCAGGTACATGGAGTTCTTCCCCATCCCTTCCAACACCACCTCCGACTTCTACTTTGAGAAAAGCGCCAACTACTTTGATTCAGAAGTGGCTCCCCGGCGGGCAGCAGCCCTCTTGCCCAAGGCCAAGGTCCTGACCATCCTTATCAACCCAGCGGACCGGGCCTATTCCTGGTACCAGGTGAGTGGGGCTGGGGTGGTCTCTGAGTGGGGAGTGTGGGGCTCAGTCTGACAGTTACTCATTCACTCAACAAATATTTATTTATTTATTTATTGAGACAGAGTCTCACTCTGTTGTCTGGGCTAGAGTGCCGTGGCGTCAGCCTAGCTCACAGCAACCTCAGACTCCTGGGCTCAAGCCATCCTCCTGCCTCAGCCTCCCAAGTAGCTGGGACTACAGGGATGTGCCAACATGCCCAGCTAATTTTTTCTATATATTTTTAGTTGACCAATTAATTTCTTTCTATTTTTAGTAGAGACGGGGTCTCGCTCTTGCTCAGGCTGGTTTCGAACTCCTGACCTTGAGTGATCCTCCTGCCTCGGCCTCCCAGAGTGCTAGGATTACAGGCATGAGCCACCGCGCCCGGCCAACAAATATTTATTAAGCACCTACTGTATGCGGGCTCTGCGTGAGGCACCTGGAGTGTGGTGCTGGGTGAGAACAGAGTCCCACCTCCATGGCGCTTCTAGCCTGGTGGAGGACACAGGCAGACATTGATGGCAAAACCCAGCCTCCAGTTAACCACCCTGCCCCCCAAGCTTCACGTGTGGTCTCTGATTCTGGCACTGACAAGAGGGGGCTCTGGGTGAATCTTGAGGAAGCGTAGACTTGGTGAACAGTGGTCTGGTTGCTGCACACTGGTGGGGTGGGGTGGGGTGGGAGCTCAGAGGACGGGACCCAGGACCTGCCATCTGAGTGGAGGATGCGAATGCGTGATCGGGTAAGGCAGTTACGTGGACTGCGGTACATGCTAGAGGTATGACTCCTAGTCCCTACTGTAGAACTTTCTTTAACTTCTATGACCTGAATTAATTTATTCTGAGTGCCAGCCCACTGGGCTTACAGGAACACTTCCAGGCCTTTCGTGGGGGTGGGAGCAAGTCCCTCCGCTGGCTGTCAGTCTTCCTGGGATGATGCAACACTGCTGAGTATTTTGATTCAGAGGTGGCGCCCTAGCAGGCAGCTGCCCTGTTGTCCAAGGCCAAAGTCCTGACCATCCTCATCAACCCAGCAGACTGGGCGTCTCCCTGGTGTTGGGGGCACCTGAGCTTTAGCCCACCGTTACCTGGGAGGTGCCCACTGTCCTGGTTAGGAAGGTGCCTTCAGGCTTGGCCACTTCTGGTAGCTTCCTGCCCCACTCTGGGCCTCTTCACTTGGGTACTTTAGTGGCTGCTCCTGTCTGGGGCGTCACCGTGTCCCCCACAGTGCTGGCAGGAGGCAGGTGCAGAAACTCTTTGCTCCTGGTCCCACAGGACTCTGTCCCCCTCCTATCACTTTTGGAGCCTGATGGGGAAGCCCTCGCTTCCTCTTACACCCCAGGGCTTCTGTTTATGCCCTGAGGCCTTTCCTGTGGGCCTTTTCTTTAGGGGAAAAAAACTCAGAAACACGCACAGGGCATTTCTCTCTTCTGCCATGCTGTGTGCCCCCACCTCCTGGCGATGAGCAGAGAGCCATCTGCTGGAATGGTGTGTGTGTCCCCTTCTCGCAGGTGAGAAAACCAACATTCAGCAAGTTTCACGTGGTGGCATTGTGAATCCAGGTCTTCTGAATCTAAGACCCTATTCTTTCTTCTGTCCACGGTCGAGAGGGGTGAGGGAGATAAGGAGAAGAGACTAGTTCCCAGCAGGAGGGTCTAGGAAGGTGCTGGAAGGATGGTGGTGGCCTATCTCAGAAGGAGGTCAGGATGAAGAAAAGGCTGCCATGCGCCATTATGGCCCCTGCCCTGGGCCGTGTGGGATCCTCCATGGAGGTGGGTTGGCTGGTGAGGGTCTTGCCCAAACTCTGGACTTTGAGAATTCTGCAGATTCTCATGACCCATGGCATTAGTTTAGGTGGTTCAGACTTAGCATTTTCCCGTTTACAGCTCTTTCCCAGTCCTTCTGATTTCAGAAAGGAAAAATGCTCAGTTTGGTTCAAGTGGCTCTTTTGTCCTTTCTAACACTGCTAAGCTCTGTCTTCAATAAAGAGAGTACAGGCTTTGGGTTCAGGGCCCGTAGCAGACATTTGTATCTAGCTGGAGTTTGAGAACATTGCTTTGTTTTTCTGCATTTATGAATGGTTGTGTTCTATATGTGATAACTGATCCTTGTTTTCTATTTATGGAGGTGATATTGAGTTTTCTTTTGAAATAAATTTTTATGAAAAAGAAAGATGAGTCAATATAAAGAGAATTATGTTGACATTGGCACATCCAAGTGGTTTGTGGATGTGGCAGAAAACACAGAAATGGGGTACAAATGACCGATGTTTATTATAAGCCCTGATTTAGTCCAACTCCTGTCCTGCAGAGATGGAGAAATGGGGCTTCGGGGGCCAGTGGCTTCCCTGAGGCCAGACAGCAGAGAGGCAGAGCCAGGCCTTGAACCTAGAGCTCCTGGTTCCAGCTCAGGATCTGTCCACCTCATGGTGTCCCACAAAGGCTACTTCTTTTGTGACTTCCATGTGACATGCTGACCTTCTCCCCTTGCCTGCAGCATCAGCGAGCCCATGATGACCCAGTGGCCCTGAAGTACACCTTCCACGAGGTGATCACGGCCGGCCCTGATGCGTCCTCAAAGCTGCGCGCCCTCCAGAACCGCTGCTTGGTCCCCGGCTGGTACGCCACCCACATCGAGCGCTGGCTCAGCGCCTTTCACGCCAACCAGGTAGCTGCCTGTCCCTGAGCCTTGGGAGGCAGTCACAGTGCTGGCTTGCTGTAGCTAGCAGAAAGCCCAGAATCTCTCTCACCGGTCCTGGGGCTACAAATGCCCTCACTGCAGAGTTAAACCTTTGGATCTCTAAAAAGGGTTTAGCCCTGTTTATCCCCAGGTTGATACGTGAGAACTCCCCAAGCCCATGCCTCATCACCATAGGCTTGGAGCCCTAAGGGGACCAGAAATCCCTGGGGTGGGCGGCTGGGAGCGAGGGGACTGGGAGGGAGAGCCTGGTTGAAGGGGTAGGCAGGGGCTAGATCACATGAGGCCTTTTAGGGAAACACTTGGAGCATCTGAGCAGGAGACATGTGGGCGTGAAGCTCAGAGAGAGACTGGAAGGGAGATGTATGGCTAGGAGGGGTAGGCAGGGTTTTGGTGATAGCTTAAATTCCAAGAGAAGATGACATTGGGCAGGGGAAGCTGGCAAGGAGTTAGCCTACAGAGGACTGAGGCTTGGAGATACCAGCTGCAGAGACAGAAGCAGATTCTAGAGAGTGCAGGGTCCCAAGTCTGTAAGCAGGCCCATCCCTACCACTGTGGCTGCTGCCCTGTTTGCTGCTAGAGTGGAAGCAGGTCCAGATCACCTTTCTCTTTTTCCTTCTTTCCAGATTCTGGTCTTGGATGGCAAACTGCTGCGAACAGAACCTGCCAAAGTGATGGACACAGTGCAGAAGTTCCTTGGGGTGACCAACACCATTGACTACCACAAAACTTTGGCGTGAGTGTTGTCTGGGCCTGCCTTTCAGCAGGGCAATTTCCCCGATCAGGCACCTGGGCCAGAATGCCAAAGGCTTGAATAATAATGGGAAAAACACAGGTTCATTAGCAAGTATGAAATTTTATTAACATGACTCAAGTCATATTAATAAAGGTATCTACTTAAGAAAAAAGGTGGTAATTAATCTGTCCTACTCTGGTCAGCCCACCCTGGGGTGTTCTCTTCAGTCTGGGCTGAACATGTTTAGAGTGTTTAATCTAAATATGTTAGACCAGCAGTAAGTAGCCCCGATTCCCACAGGCTTTCTCAGCATTAGAGTTTGACTTAAAATATAATTTCAGGAAAAGGAAACTACACATGTAATTGTTGTGGCTAATGATCTCATTCACTCAGAACCTGGTCCAAGCAGACTGAAAATGCCCTCCCAGGATGTGTGAGTGCCCGCCCGAGTTGCAGGGGCGAAGGGCTGGGGAGAGGCCCCTTCCAGGGCTGGGTCACAGGTCAGGCTGGGGGAGGGGCCTCAAGAGAAAGAGGAATGAAGTCAGCCCCCCTGACTCCATTCTTGGGAAAGCCTTGCAGCAAGAACCTTCGTTTTTCATTGTCGTGGAAGTTGAAGGTGGAGAAGGGAGGGAAATTGGTCCTTCACCTTGAGGCAGAAAGGGGCACCTGCCAAAGGTGTGGGCCATGGTGTCAGAGACGCCTGGGCTAGGATCCCAGATCCATTTCCTCAGCCTTTCCAGCCTCACTGTCCTCATCTGTAAGTAAGTTGAGGATAAGATAATAATTCCCAACTCCGGAGGGTCACCGAATTGAATGAAAGCATGCACGTGAAGCTCTTAGCTCCGTGCCTGGCATGTACTAAGTGCTCAGTAAATAGTGGCTGCTATTGTCTTTGTCATTGTTGTCATCATCATCTATGCCTATCCCATGACCCATTCAGAAATCCCTATCTCTTTCACCTGCCGGATTGTGAATTCTGTTTTCCTGACGCCCTCATGCTCAAGAGTGTCCTAATGGCTCCTGATCTGGGCTGGATTCTGATACCAATATGCCTCCCCTCCCGTGACAGCTTTAGATCTCATATCCCCAAAATGCCTTTGAAGGTAGCATGATGTTGGATATGGAAGGCATCTTGCTCTGTCATTTCTGAAAGTTACTCCAAAAAATGAAGCTCTCAAGTGATAGGCATGCTTAAGTGCAGCTGCTGATACTGCATTTCTTAGCCGGGCACAGTGGCTGACACCTGTAATCCTTGCACTCTGGGAGGCTGAGGCTGTAGGACCACTTGAGCTCAGGAGTTAGAAACCCTGTCTCTACTAAAAACAGAAAAAATTAACCAGATGTGGTGACACATGCCCGTAGTCCCAACTACTTAGGAGGCTGAGGCAGGAGGATCGCTTAAACCCAGGAGTATGAGGTTGCTGTGAGCTAGACTGATGCCACGGCACTCTAGCCTGGGCAACAAAATGAGACTCTGTCTCCAAAAAAATTTTAAAAAGACAGATATTGCATTTCTTGATAAAGATGCAGTTTATTAAAAAGCAGAAGAACTTTCACTGAGCTTTTTTTCTCCCCTGTTGTCACATGAAGCTAGGAGGGGTAAAGAAGCCTTCTTGGGTAAAAAAAAAAAAAAAAAAAATGTTACTTACCACTGAATTAGAGAATGCTCTGAAAAGATTTCCCAGAATAACGAAGGATAGGAAAGCATTCACTTCCTATCAGAGAAGGCTGCACAGCCCAGAGAAGGCTCAGAGTGCGTGAGATGCCCTTTGCTGGGAAGAAGGGCAGGTGTGTTTGGTGTTGCCCAGGGAAAAGCGTGGGCCAACAGACGGCAAATAGTAGCCCGCCCGATCAGCACGGGTTCAAGAGTGTGCGTAGGGGAATAGAGTCCCTGAACTGGGCTCTGCCATTCCTGGGGAACACGAGCATTGCCCTAAGGTGGGAAGAGGATGGGCCGGGCCAGCGCTCACCCAGCGGCTTCCCCCCGCCCTGCAGGTTTGATCCAAAGAAAGGATTTTGGTGCCAACTGCTCGAAGGAGGAAAAACCAAGTGTCTGGGCAAAAGCAAGGGCCGGAAATACCCAGAGATGGACTTGGATGTAAGTGGCGGACACAATGCCCGTGGCAGTGGGATGGGAGGAAGGGGTCTCTGACCGGGAGGAGCATTTTCTTGGACAGTGACCTTAAGAGGAGGAAATATGGGCTGGGGCATGGTGGGTCAGAATTGATGTAGTCAAACAAGTATTTATTACCTTCTACTAAGGGCTGAGTGCTGTGGGTTTTTTTTGTTTTTTTAAATTTCAGAATACGGGGGTACACATATTTTGGCTACATGTATTGGTTTTGTACAGTTTGAGTCAGCGTTTTCTTTTGTCTTGTTTTTTAGAGGTAGGGTCTCTCTCTGCCTCCCAGGCTGGAGCACAGTGGGCTGATCATAGAAGGGGGTCGTGAGGATGTCAGACATGGTCCCTGCCTTCAAGGAACTCCTAGTCTAGGAGAAGAGTCACACGTGCCACTGAGTATAGTAGAATACAAGGCAGAGAGTGCTTCGAGCAGTGAGAGAGGGGCACACGCGTGCTCTGGGAATTGAGAGCAAGGGGATGTCGCTTGAAGCTGGGAGAGGTAAAGAAGGCTTCTCAAAGGAGGGGTGGCAGTCTCCGGAGCTGGGCCTGGAAGGATGGGGGTCATCCCATAGGATCTGGACTTATGGAATGGGAGGATAGGCCATTCCTGAGGACAGAACAGCATGTGCAGAAACACAGGGGAAAGGTCACAGACTGTGAATCTTGTGGTGTTTCCCTTTTCCTGTTTGCCTCTGGTTTTGATTAATTCTCTCTCTTTTCTCCCTGTCACAAGGATTTTGACCTTGTGAGCTATATTTTGGTGCTCCTACTATACAGGAGTTTTCTATTGGAAGCTACCATTTAGAAGACGATTGTGAATAATTAAGAGGTGTATGGGATGGTGCCAACAGAGTGGTGGTTTTAAAGAGGGGGTCACTCTTGAGCCAGCACATCACCGAGATCTGAGCTTTCCTTCCCGTTACAGTCCCGAGCCTTCCTGAAGGACTATTACCGGGACCACAACATCGAGCTTTCCAAGCTGCTGTACAAGATGGGCCAGACACTGCCCACCTGGCTGCGGGAGGACCTCCAGAACACCAGGTAGCCGTGGCCACCACAGCCAGACTGAATGTTTGTGATGGCAGGGACGTCCCGCCGCACGCTGAGCCAGACTGACCTGCGGAGTCGGGAGCGGGCCGCAGCCAGCCAAGCACTTATATGAGCAATACTCTGCAGAGGCCCACGTAGAGCCAGGAGAAGAGCCCAGGCAGGTCCACAAGCGCCTCAGAACACCCACTGCTGGGTCTGTGGCCAACAGGACCTCCCAACCACCAGAGGTCCATTCTGTTCACAGCCTTTCCTGGGGAGGCCACTTCCTGTTGGTGGATGACCACTTCCTGTTGGTGGACGGCCACCTCCTATTGGTAGATGGCCACTTCCTGTTGGTGGGTGGCCACTTCCTGTCGATGGATGGCCACTTCCTGTTGGTGGACGGCCACTTCCGGTTGGTGGACGGCCATTTCCTGGTAGGGGAAGTCCACAAACTCTCTTTTCTGTTCCTCACTGTGTTCTCCCAACCATCTCCTCTCCTTCATCCCATCATGCCCTGCTCCAGCAGGGCATCCTCTCAGTATTAGCTGCCTCTGCCCCTGTCCTCTGACAATAAGGGAGAAGAGCCCAGCTGGGCCTTTTGCCAAACCAGGGAGAGAGACTGGACACTTCTCTGACTTGTTTCGAGCCAGGCTCTTCAAAGAGGTCAGCTGAATACCCAGAGTCAGTCACCAGGCTGGATGTGAGGGTATCACCTTGAGAGAACTCCGAACCTCCACACCTGGTTCATACTTTCACATCTCACCTTCCCTTTCTGGGGAAAGAATCTCTGGTTCCTACAGTATCCAACCAGTCCCCAAGGCCTCCTGCAGGGCCCTGGGGCACTGCCATGCCATTTGGGCCCAGAGACCCAGGCCTCAGCTGGACCCCTTCTTCACGCTGGGGTAGGACGTGCGTGGTATTTCCTGTGGTAAAAGACGGAGGCGGTTCAGGAGTCTGCCAGTATACATGTTCCCTTGTACAGACGCGCCCCCGCCCACCCAGCCTCGGCTCCTGGCAGACGTGGGCAGAGCTGGTGAGATGCCAGCCACTGCTTTGCCCCTGCTTCCTGCGGCTGAGGGTTTCCAGAGACCCCCTTAACCTCCCAAATACTAAGAAGCTAAAGTATTTTAATATTTTGTTTTTTTTCTTGGTGCCAGAGTTTATACCCTGGGTGCTGGGGTCGCACTGTGTTTTTTATATATATATATATAATGTGTATATATATATATTATATTTTTTTTGGTTGGGTTTGTTTTTAATTCAGTCGTACAAAATGGTGGTAAGCCCCAGTCTCAAGGGGTGTCCTATCTTAGTGCTAGAGAAAGAGTTGGAAGGGAGGCAGGGTATGTCTTTATGTGTCTGGGCCTCAAGGAGACAGAATGAAGGTGCCCTCAGAGAGGTCTCTCTCTGCTCTCCCCAGTGCCATGGCTGTCCTGGGGCTACCCTAGGTGGACAGAGGGGGTGAGACCTACTCTCTCCAGGAATCTGGCTTCATGAAGCCCAGTGACCCTGGGGAAATTTTGGCCAAAGGAAACAGCCAGGGCTGGGGTAGGAGAGCTGGGGCCAAAGCTAGCCCGTCCCCTCTCCCTCACATGGTGCTAGGCTGGGAGCTGCTCTGGGAGTTGGGGTGCCCGCCGGCACCCACAGTACTGTCTCCCGGCCCCTGTAGACAGTGGGATTTCTGGGCTGATGTCTGATTGGGGTCTGCTCCTCTCCCCCCTTAACAATGTGAAGTGACTGAGGCTGGGGTGCTTCTCCCCGGCCCCCTCCAACTGCCAGTTCAGCTTTGAATCGACACCCAGGAAGTGCTTTCTGGAGAGCCTGTCTTGTTCAGAAGACTCTAGCATCTTGGGCTGGAAGGGTCCTTCGACGGGTATGGAGCAGGTCCCGCAAGGGGCGCTGGCCTGCTCGGCGGATGTCACGGAGCTGGCTGGGAGCAGGGCTGAGCCTTGAACCCGAGGCTCCCGATTTCGAGTCTAGTGCTCTTCTTCCAATGCCACACTGCCTCTGAGCCCTTCTGGGGACCCTGCTCTGTGCCAGGTTCCTGTCCCTCCCTCAGTCACAACCGTGGTCATTCCAGAAAATGGGGACAAACCACTCCTTCCCAGCCAGGGTGCCTTTGAGCCTCCCCACCCCCAGGTGTGCGTGTGCCCTGCTGTCTTCTCCCCGCTTGGAGGTCCTGCCCCAGCCCGCACGCCTGGGCCCGTTCTGAACTGATGCCCTTTTCTCGAGTTCTCCACTGGGGTGGAGAAGAAAGTCGGACACTCGCGGGGCCCAGCCACGTGCAGTTCCATTGTGACGAGAGCAGTGTCCCCTCA
Source organism: Cheirogaleus medius (assembly GCA_008086735.1). Lineage (NCBI taxonomy): Eukaryota > Metazoa > Chordata > Mammalia > Primates > Cheirogaleidae > Cheirogaleus > Cheirogaleus medius. Next base: position 1,849,448 of record VBSM01003214.1, read on the forward strand.
CGCTTCTCAGTGGGGCCTGCAAGCCTGGGAGCCTCGGGCGTAGCTGGCCCAGCAGGGACGAGGAGCGGTGTCTGAGGACAGGGTGGCATGTCTACTCGTACACTCGTGAAGACCTGCCCGCACCGTGGAGCCAGGCTCCCGGAGAGGGGCGGCGACTTCCGCAGTGCATAACCCTGGGAAACTCAGGCTACGTGGGTCTTGCCTTTTGCGCCGACTTGACAGCTTTCCTTCTTACCTGTCAGGGAGGGGATGGGACTCTGTGATCCCTGAAGACCTTACCGCTCCCACGTTCTGAAATCCACCCTCTGGGCCCGGGGCTGCTTCCTTCTCTCAGAGCTTGGAATGCAGAGTCGAGCTGGCCTGGGGCTGGCCCTGCCCGGACAGGTGGCTGCTCTTCTCTGTGCTCAGGCCTCAGGAAGGAGCAGACAGTTTCGGGATCCTGTGAGAGCAGAGGAGATATTTTCGCCCAGGCCTCCCGGACTTGCCACGTGTCCCACATCCGTCTGTCTAGGGCGCTGCTGCTACTTCCCTTCCCACTAACAGATCTTTCTTGAGGACCCACTAGGCCCAGACACAGCCGGGACCTGCAGGTATTGGGTGTGTGGGGGGAGACAAGCTGCCCTAGGGGGCTCTCAGCGACTAGGCACACAGACGCCCCCGCCCGGGAAGAGAAGATCAGAGATGAGTGGGACGGTGCAGTCAGTCTTTAATGCCCACTAATTCACTGTAAGCATTTGGCCAAAAAAAAAAAATAGAGAACTAGCTTAAATTGTGCAGGTGACTCCACCATCCACTCTGCAGCCCCCTCCACGAGCCTTCGCCTTGGGAGGGTGCAGGTGGGAGGCGTCACCTACAGCTGCCTCAGTTGTTGGGTTCTAGAACCTTCCATGATGTGAGCATCTTGCCGCTCAGAGGATGAATGTGAAGCTTAAAGATGGGCCTTTCCCGAGCCCCTGTATACAAGCAGTCGGTGCTTCTGGGCCCAGCTGAGGAAGTTGGACTGACCCGCAGAGGTTGGTGGCCCCCACACAGAGTCGTGCCCACAGGCTTGTTAAAGGGAAGAGCGAGTACAAAAGTGTTTTACCGGACATTTTACTACGAACTCCGGCTACCCAGCTTCTAGATTTAAAATTATTAACATTTTGTCACATTTGTTTCTCTCTCATTCTGTACATATATATATTTTTTTTCTGACCTGGTTTAAAAGTATGTTGCAAAGGTCGTGGGACTTTGCCCCTCAATGCATCTCCTAAGAGTTAGGCATTTTCCCACATATTGGTCCAACATCACAGTCAAGACAACAAGTCATTTCCTAGCAACAACTGCTATCCAGTCTATATTCCAATGTCCCCCACTGTCCCCCAAATAACTTTGACCTGGTTTTGGAATCAGGCTCCAGTCAAGGTGCACACATTGCAATTTTCTAGCTGTGTTTTTAAAATCTCCTTGAATGGTGAAAAGTCTTCCCTCTGCCCACTTTGAGTTTTTAAGTGACATTGTTTCTGAGACCAGCAGGCCTGCTGTCCTGTCGAAGTCCCACATTCTGGATTTGTGGGATTGTTCCCTCATAGTGTCACATAACCACTTCCTCTGTCCCCTGTGTGTTCAAGGGTAATTCAGGCTACACTGGTTTTTGCCTTTCGCGCTGACTTGACAGCTTCACTCCTGCCTAAGATGCGCCTCCACTGTCACCTGTACCAAGTGCCAAACCAGCAGAGGAGCCCAGGGAGGCTCCCTGGAGAAGGCAACATCATGCTGGGCCTGGGGGGAGGGACGGAGGGCTCCCTGGAAGGAGGCTGGGCCAGGCAGCCTTGGGATCTGCTGGGAAAGAGCCTGTGCTGCCCCCTTTGACCCTGGGGATGGGCCACAGGCCACCAAACGCAGCATTTCTCTGTTTTATGGTCCCAGGGTTCTCCCTTCCCGGAGGCCTGTGGTCTGTGCACTGGAGCGGACGGAGCTGGGCCTCTGGGGCCCTCCAGGGAAACGCCTCCCCCAGGTGCAGGCGGGCTTGGCGGGCGGAGAGCCCTGGGCGGGAGGTAGGAGCAATGCAATCTCTCTCTGGGTGCATTCAGTAGCAGCCCGACCATCTTCCTCCTAGGCCTCTGCTCCCCATCTGTGAACGAGCAGGTGGGGTACAGCCGCAGCAGGGTTTTCACACGTGAAGGAAGGAAGCAGCTCTGCCCTAGTTGAAGTGAGGGGCCCAGACCTCCCCTTCCACCCCCCCCGCCCAGGCCCTCAAGACAACGCTGGGTCCCTGGTTTGCCATCTCTGAGTTGGATGCTCTCATCGGCTCAGATAGCCAGAGATTGTGTTAGTTCCCCCGAGCAATGGACATTGGCTTTATGTGGGGTCCATGCCAAGGGCTTGGGGGGACTCTGGCTGTGTGTTATCCTAAGAAGTTCATCCCTCCTGCTCTTCTTCCTCTTTCTGGCCCTAATGAGGGAGGAGAGGGTTTTCTATGACCATGCTAGCTTTTATTATCAGCAAGAGGGCTCCTTTTGTAATTTGTGCATGAAATTCATGTCATTTCCTGGGGAGAGGAGAGGGCTGACTGGAGAGGGTGGGGGGCACGCTATGGGAGCAGGCAGAGGTTTCCTTCCCTTGTGGGGGGTGGGGAAAGGGATGGAGAGGGGGTGCCACCCAGCTTGCCTGTGAGGGCTCTCGAACCAGCCGTTTTGGGTTGTGTTAAAGGTGGGAACCTTCCTCCATTAATGTACAATCTCGAACTAACTGCTAATAAAGTGGGGTTCTGTTTGTACACATTGGTCCTGTCTGTCTGTGTGTCTGATGTTTTTTGCAAGGCCTGCAGGGGAAGGTGGAGATAGGAGTGTTTGCATGCATGGCCAAAACCTTTCCCCCCCATTCCCTATGCGTGTGCGTGCACACACACACACACACACACACGGCGACTTGGTCAAATCAGATCATTTCCACTGGGTTATAAATTGAAGATTTTCCAGATATAGCGGAGACATATCCCAGGGCAGCTGGATTGTTCAGAAGTGCTAGGGACGGAGCACTGGACTGAGAGGGGACTCAGGGGCAAGCACCATTTCTGCCACTAAGGTACATTGGGACAGGGGGCAAGTTACTTTTACTTTCTGGTCCTCAGTTTCCTTCATCTTTTAGGCATGTGGAGGGAGTTGGACTCAGTGACCTCACCTGGAGAACTTGCCCAAAATGCAGATTCCCAGGCCCCCTTGCAGGGATTCAACTCCAGCAGATGTGGGGTGGGGCCTTGCAAGCATCTGCATTTTATTTTTTTTATTTTTATTTTTTTTGAGACAGAGTCTCACTCTGTTGCCCAGGCTAGAGTGCCGTGGCATCAGCCTAGCTCACAGCAACCTCAAACTCCTGGGCTCAAGTGATCCTACTGCCTCAGCCTCCCTAGTAGCTGGGACTACAGGCATGTGCCACCATGCCCGACTAATTTTTTCTATATATTTTTAGTTGGCCAATTAATTTCTTTCTATTTTTAGCAGAGACGGGGGTCTTGCTCTTGCTCAGGCTGGTCTCGAACTCCTGACCTTGAGCAATCCTCCCGCCTCGGCCTCCCAGAGTGCTAGGATTACAGGCATGAGCCACAGCGCCTGGCCAGCATCTGCAGGTGGGGCACCCCACTTTGGGAAACCCAGGCTCAGATTGATGGTTCCTGTGGGTTCTAATTAATGCGGAGAGCCCCACTGTCCAAGAAAACCTTGGGCACAACAAATGACTTTCTGGCCCTCCCACCCTACCTGCGGAGTGAGGGGATGCGGCTCCGCCAGCAGAGCGGCTCTGCCAGCTGTCTGCAGCACACGTGTCTGGATCTGGTCCCTCAGCGTCCCTCGGGAAGCTTTAAAACATGCACATTCCTGGGCTCTCCCCAAATGTACTCCCTGAGAAACTCTGGGAGTGGGACCCAGCACTGTGTATTTTAACAAACTCCCTGATGCTCAAGAAAATCTGAGAACACTGGATCAGGACACCAAGTGTGAGCCTGAGAAGGTCCACAGAAATGTGCACAGACAGCTTGAGGGGCAGAGGAGAGGCTGCTACGGACACAGCTGGGTGGTCCCAGGACCCAGAGGAGTGGACTGAGCGGCCAAAGTGAACGTACCAAAGTGCCAGCCCCGATGGCACAAGGGTGGTGCCTGCAGAGAACTCTTTGGAGTTTGTCATCTGGAAGCTCTGCGCAGGTCACGCGACCACCGGCAGGCAGAACACAGCTGGAGGCTGCATCGGCAGGAGGGATCTAGCAGGCATGATACAGAAGGGACACCTGTGCCAGCCGAGGGGTCAGACTACATCAGAGGGTTCTGAATTTTAAAACAGCTGGAAAAAAAACCAAACAGCTGAGATTCTTTTTTGAAAGTCACTTCGTTGAAAACCAGGTGAAGGTGCAGGTGCTCTGGCTGGAGTGGGGGTGAGGCTCTGGACTCTCTCCAGCTCACCTCCTCCCTGTCTCCCATCCTGTCTCGGAACTCTAAGATTCCTTGAAACACATTGTGAAAACCCAGCCCAGCTGCTCTGAGAGGTCCCGGGATTCCTGTAATTCTATTACTAATGGGTTCAGTGAAAGTCCATCAGCCCGTCCTCATCCTCTACGGCGAGGAGTCCACCCGGGAATCTGGCACACGGGGAGTGGTTCGGGGTTCTAGAGGTGGGCGGTCCCCTTGGAGACACCCTGGGTCACGTGCCTAGGGCAGCGAGGCTCATAATAGCAAGACACCGGAACAACTTAGATGTCCATCCGCAGGGCATTGGCTGAATCACCGCTAGTGTATCATACGCTGTAGCATGACAATGTGGTTGAAAATAATTAGCTCACTGTCCATGTCCTGCCAGGGAAATTTCTATAAGAATGACCTGTACATCATGCCTATTGCGGAAAGAGAACACTACAGAGTATGTTTTTTCCCCGGGACTATGTATATATCTCACAACAAACTGATAACAGTGAGAAGGGGAGGTTTCAAAGGGGACTTCAGCCTTGGCTTAAATTTTTTTTTTTTCAAGACAAGGATAATGTATTCATGTATCATTTATAAAGTGAAAAAAATTTTCAGTAAAAATGGAGGCAGCAGAGAGGAGGACTCGAGGCACTAGGCTTATGGGCTATGCCATGAGAGCCGGCACTGCGTTAGGCAGCCCTCAGACTCCTTCCGGAGCTAAGGGGTGGAGGAGGCCCAGCGTGGTCGTGGTCAGTTTCTTGCCTTGCCACATTTATCCTGAGACTTGTCAAGACCCTGGGCTGAGGGGCCTGACGTTCAGGTGACTATAGACTCCTCTGTGGCCCTAGGAGCTTAGCTTCCCCGTGCTCACAGAAGGGGGAGCTAGAGTTAGCATCACCAGTGTTGGGACAAACTGACACCGTGTATCTCCTGATGTGATGCACTCAGAAGGACCCAGCCTGACGCCTGGGAATTTTTGACAAAAACAACACGAATTTAGCCAGGGGGAAATGGAAGACACATTCTTACTGAGGGGACATTTTGCGAAATAGCTAGCCTGAACTCTAGCAACGTCAAGGTCATGAAAGATACAGAAAGGCTGAGAAGTGGCTCAGGATTAAAGGATACTAAAGAGATCAGGTAATCAAATGCCATGGGTGACCCTGGGGGGATCCTGGACCAGGCAGCAATTAGCTATAAAGGACGCCATAGGGACAACTGGCAAAGTGTGAATTTGGACTCTGGATTAAATAATAGTATTCTATAAGTGTTAAATTTTGTGATTTTGATTATTTTACTGTTATGTAAGAGGATCTCCTTGTTTCTAAGAAGTACACCCTGAAATATTTAGGAGTAAACGGGAAGAAATGAAGCTGAAATTTGACTCAAGCTTTCTCTAGAGGGTCAGATTGGTACTGCTCAGGTGCAGTCCACACTGTGTCCACCAGGGGGCACCATCACCCAGCCTCTCGCAGGATAGTTGCATGCGCCTCCCCTCCAAAGACTGGGCTGCTGGGTAATTGTGGTGGGGTAATGTTATAAATAATAAAATCAATAAATAATATAAATAATACAAAGTATTTCTCACTCTGTGTCCGGCAGGCACTCTGCTCATCTCTTTTAATCCTTGCAACATCCCTCTGAGGCAGGTATTATCATCATTCCCCTTGTATAGGTGAGGAATCTGAGGCTCAGAGAGGGTAAGTAACTCTCCCAGAATCACACAGCTGGGAGCCTTTGGCCCACGAGACTCCACAGCCCGACGACCTCCAGGCTGTTCTGCCTCTGGGCACTTGGTGGAGAATTATTTGCTTCTTTGCCCAGCAGCAGATGGGGAGCTCCTCTGCCATAGGTTCTCAAGGAGGCTTTGCTCTGTTACACCTTTCAGGGAGGGAGGGAGAAGCTGGAGCTCGAATTCCTCAACCTTTGCCCCATTTAGGGGTGTTCTCCCTTGGGGAAGAATGAGGCTGTATAGCATAGTTGTCAAAATGCACACCCCTGGGCAGATCCGGTTTCAAATGTGTGCTCATATTGGCTTTGGGACCTTGGGCGAGTACTTCCCGCCTCTGAGCCTCAGTCTCCGCATTTGTGAAATGGGGATGGTGACAGGGACATCGTGAAGACTAAGGAGACAGTGTTGGGAAGCCCTCAGCAGGAGCCTGCCGCACAGTGAGTGCTGAGTAAAGTCTGCTCTGGTTCTTGGTGTCATGCAGCCCCCACGTCTGAGCCTGAGCCTGGGGGTGGCAATGCCACCTTTGTCCTGTGGCTGATGAAGATGGGCTGGGGCCAAGAGGCCCACCCAATATGGAAACTTATTACACCTGATTGTTCCCCATGGGTCTTGAAATGGAAGTGGTTGAGTGATCTTGGGCACTGACAATGACCCTTCAAAATACACAACTACCGACTTCACGGAAAAAAATGGAGCACAAGAGACTACTATGAGCAGCTGTGTACCAACAAATTGGATGACCTACATGGAATGGACAAATTCCTAGGGATACATAAACTACCAAAACTGACATGAGAAGAAATAGAAAATCTGAATAGCCTTATAACAAGTCAGGAGATTGAATCAGTGATCAAAAAAACTCCCAGGAAAGAAAAGCCTAGCACCAGATGGTTTCACTGGTGAATTCTACCAAACATTTAAAGGAGAATTAACACCAATCCTTCTCAAACTCTCAGTATATTTTCAGTATACTGAAAACAAAATATTGCTTAAAGAAATTAAAGAATACCTAAATAAATGGAAAGACATGCCATGTTTGATTAGAAGACAATACTGTTAAGATTACAATACTACCCAAAGGAATATACAGATTCAATGCAATTCCCATCAAAATCCCAACAAGGTTTTTTCCCCCAGAAATGAACAAAATCCATCTTAATATTCATATGGAATCTAAAGAGACCAAGAATAGTCAAAACAATCTTGAAAAAGAAGAACAGAGTTGGAGGACTCACACTTTCTGGTTTCAAAACTTATTATAATCTACAGTAATCAAAACAGTGGGGTACTGGTATAGGTTCCACATATAGATCATGGAATAGAACTGAGAGCCCAAAAACAAACCCTCACATCTATTGTTGATTGATTTAAAAGACAAGAGTGCTAAGACCATTCACTGGGGAAAGAATAGTCTCTTCAACAAATGGTACTGCCAAAACTGGGTATCACAGGCAAAAGAATGAAGTTGGACCTTTACCTTACACCATATACAAAGATTAACTCAAAAATGGGTCAAAGACCTAAATTTAAGAGCTAAACCATAAAACTATTAGAAGAAAACATAGGTGGAAACATTCATAACCTTGGATTTGGTAATCGTTTCTTAATATGACACCAAAAACACAGGCAACAAAAAGAAAAGAAATAGATAAATCAGTTATTAAAATTTCTAAAACTTTTCTGCATCAAAAGGCACTATCAAGAGAGTGAAGAAAAATTCCACAGGATGGGAGAAAATATTTGCAAATCATATGTCTGATCAGAGTTTAATATCCAAAATATATAAAGAACAACAACTCAACAACAAAAAGACAAACAATCCAATTCAAAAATGAGCAGAGGACTTGAATAGACCTTTCTCCAAAGAAGACATACTGGACCAATAAGCACATGAATAGGTGCTCAACATCATTAGTCATAGAGAAATGCAAATCAAAATAACTTCCCACCTACTAGGATGGCTGTAATTTTTTTAAAAAGGAAAATAAGTTTTGGCGAGAATGTGGAGAAATTGGAATCCTCATACATTGCTGGTGGGACTATAAAATGGTATAGTTGCTGTGGAAAACAGATAGTTCATCAAAAAGTTAAACATTATTCATAATAGCCAAAAGCTGAAACAACCCAAGTTTTCATCAACAGATGAATGGATGAACAAAATGTGGTATATGCATATATATACAATAGAATATTATTCAGCCAAAAAAAGGAATGAAATCCTGTTATATGGTACAACATGAATTAACCTTAAAAACATTATGCTAAGTGAAACAAGCCAGACACAAAAACCCAAATATTGTGTGATTTCACTTATGTGAAATATCTAGAATAGGCAAACCCAGAGATAATAAGTAGATCAGAGGTTACCAGGACTGAGGGGAGAGGGGGAATGGTTATTGCTTAATGAGCCTGGAGTTTCTCCTCAGGGGTGATGGAAAATGTTGAACAGAGATGGTAGCGATGGTTGCATAATACTGTGAATGTACTTAATGCCACTGAGTTGTACACTTAAAAATGGTTAAAATGGCAAATTTTATATGTATTTCTACAATAAAAATACATATACAGCATTCAAGGAAGCTCTGTTTTGAAAAATTAGAGATATAATTCACATTCATAAAAGAATGTTTTAAAGCGTATAATTCAGAGGTTATTAGTATATTCACAAAGTTATGCAACCCTGACCACTGTCTAATTCCAGAGCATTTCATCACCTCAAAAAAAAAATTCCATATCCATTAGCAATCATTCCCCATTCTTCCCTTCTCTCAGCCCCCGGTAACCACCAAACTACTTTCTCTTTCTATGGATTGCTTATTTTGGACATATCACATACACAGAATCCTACAATATGTGGCCTTTTGTGTCTGGTTTTTTTTTTTTTTTTTACTTAGTATATTTTCAAGGTTCATCCATGTTGTGGCATGTCTCAATACTTCATTTTTAATGGCTGAGTAATATTCCACTGTATGGCATATTTTGTTTATCCATTCATCAGTTGGTGGACTTTTGAGTTGTTTCCACTTTTGGCTATTGTGAATAGTGCTGCTATGAACATTCATTCGACAGCGGTCTCTAACCTTTTTGGCACCAGGGACCAGTTTCATGGAAGACAGTTTTTCCACGGATGGTTTTAGAATGATTCAAGTGCATTACATTTATTGTGCAGTCAAACCTCTCTGCTAATGATAATCCGTATTTGCAGCTGCTCCCCAGCACTAGCATCACTGCCTCAGCTCCACCTCAGATCATCAGGCATTAGGTTCTCATAAGGAGCATGCAACCTAGGTCCCTCGCATGCACTGTTTACGGTAGGGTTTGTGCTCCTATGACAATCTAATGCCGCTGTTGATCTGGAAGGAGGCAGAGCTCAGGCAGTGATGCAAACAACAGGGAGCGGCTGTAAATACGACGAAGCTTTGCTCACTGGCCTGCCACTCACCTCCTGCTGTGCAGCCCAGGTCCTAACAGGCCCAGGGGTTGGGGACTGCAGATGTACACGTATCTGTTTGAAATCCTCTTAGGCATATGCCCAGGGGGAAAGTGCTGGGTCATAAGGTAATTCTAGGTTTAACTTTTTGAGGAACCACCACACTTTTTCCCATAGCAGTTGAATCATTTTTCATTCCCACCAGCAATGTACAAGAGTTCCAATTTCTCCCCATCCTCCCCCAAACTTTCCATTTTTTTGATTATAGCCATCCTAGTGGATGTGAAGTGATACCTCACTATGGTTTTGATTTGCATTTCCCTAATGACTAATGATGCTGATTGTCTCTTCATGTGTTTGTTGGCTATTTATTTATCTCTTTGGAAGACTGTTTATTCAAGTCCTTTGCCCATTTTTTAATTGGGTTGTTTGTTGTTTTGTATTGATGAGAGTTCTTTATGTATTTTGGATACTAGCCTCTTATCAGATAGATCATTAGGTCTTTGTTTCATTCTGAGTTAATTTTAGTTCATTTTTGTGAATATCCAGTTATCCCAGCACCATTTGTTAAAAAGACTATTCTTTCCCCCATTGAATTATCATGGCACCCTTGTCAAATATCAGTTGATGATAAATATAAGTATACACATGTACTCTTGGTTCTATTCTCCTGATCTATTTGTCCTTGAGCAAGTTCTACACAGTCTTGATTACTGTAACTTTGTCATAATTATTTAAATTGGGAAGCGTCAGTTCTCTAGATTTGTTCCTCCTTTTCAAGATGGTTTTGGTTATTTTGAGTTCCTTGCGTTTCTACATGAAATTTTACATCAGCTTGCCAATTTCTGCAAAAAAAGGTGCCTGGGATTTTGATAGAGAATGAGTTGAATCTGCAGATCAATTTGGGGAGTATTAACATATATCTTAACAATATGAAGTCTTTCAAGCCGTGAACAAGGATGTCTTTCCATTTATTTACACCCTCTTCAACTGTTTTCAGGGAGGCTCTGTGGTTTGCATTGTCTCCAGTCTGACTCTGCTGTTTTTATAATCACATAGACAATGTTTAGAGTATGACAAAGGGTTGTGGGTAGAAATGGCAATTGGAACTGAGTTGGCTTGGGGAGATGTGACCTGGGTCAGGGATGACTTGGCTTCAGGGGCCTCTCTGGAAAAGGAGATTCTGATCTTGGGGACAGATCTCTCCCCTGCCCCGTAGGATCCCAGATAGGGGATCTGGGCCAGTCCTGTGGCTGGGCCTGGAAGGGGGAGTCCACAGGTGGGTGGGGGGAGCTGCAGGCTTGGGCTTCTCCCCGGGGGCCCGGGCCTGCTGCCTGTGATATGGGACATGTGCTGCCCGGTCCCCCGGCCCCAGGCTACCCAGCACATCGCCTTTCTCAGTGTCCAGCAGGGAGAGCCCCTGACAAACTGCATGGCCAGAAAATGGTCCCCACGTGGTTTTCCCTCTGCTGCTTCCCCTCTCCTTGCTTTTGCTCCCATGCTTCCCTCCGCCTGGCCTGCTTTTCCTTTCCCATCTTACCACCTGAGTCCTCCCAGCCTTCCGGTACCTTTCCAGAAAGCCTTCTGCAGCCCTCTCCTTCCTACCCCTGCTCTCCCTCCTCTGGGATGCTCCAGGACTGAGCTCGGATGGCTGACTCGGGCCTCGGGGCCCCTTACTAGGTGACGAGCTTTCCAAGGGCCCCCAGCCCCATCAGGCCCCAGGCATGGGGCGGCACCTGGCTGCCTGGCGATGCCTGTGCCCTGTGGTTGTCGATGGCACACAGGGCAGGATGTGCAAATCATGGTGACTCCCCCGCCCCACGTTCTGTCCACAGACCCTGGGAACTCTGGGCCTGGACTCCTACCTGTGCCGGACTTCTAGCCTCAGAATCCTCCAGGCAATTATGAAAAGTTCCAATGCTCAGGCCTTTCTGCCCTAGATGCTGACTCAGAAGGGCCCAGGAGTCTGTGTCACGCCAAGTTCCTCGGAAGTCCTGTGGTGTAGCCAGGTTAGTCCAGTGAGCTTTCCTCTTGCCCTCTACCACGCCAGGCTGGGTGTTGCTAGGGTGGAATATGGACATCGATCCATTCCCTGGGCGACCCTCCAAAAACCCTATAAATCCCCTCACTCTCAAATCTCTTCCTTCTTCTCCATTATGGCCTTTATGGAGGCTCATTTCCCCACCTGTCAAATTCATAGCCCTTAAATCTCCCTTCCTACAGGAAGGCTTCCTGGCTTGCCTCCACACACTCTCTGATCACAGCTATCCATAGATGGTCATTAAAAATATAGAAATGTAATAGTAAGGAGTATGATATGGTAATATATAATATGTATGGGTTATATTACAGGAATTTTTATTATAGCACATGTTTATATTATCATATGATATATATTTGTTTTATACTGCAGCTAGATATATTACAGGCATTTAGGCCTAGTGCATAGATTCACAGGTTAATCGTGATATGGTAGAGCTGAGAAAGCCCGTCTAATCTGTTACTTCCTCTCTTCCCCATTTCACAGATAGGTGAATTGAGGCCCAGGTGCATAGGTAATGGGGCTCAGGTGACTGAGAATCCTTGGCCCCATGCCCTGCTCCCTTGGATGTAAGCCCGCTCAGGTTTGTGTAGGCCTCCCCTCTCCACAGCTCTGCCCCCAGTTCTCTGGCTCATGGTGTCTGCCTGGCTCATGGCAGCTCGTGATCTAGGCAGGGGAGGCGGAGGGCAACCCTCAGCCCCATCCGGCCCCCAGTGTGAATGAGGGCCAGGCCCATGTGCACAGCTGGAGCCGGTTACCCAGCTGTTTATGGGTCTCTGCCTCTGGTGTTTATAGTTCCGCCTTTGGATCTGCTTCACGTCCCCACTAATTAGACCAATGCCCCAGGATGCGGCGTGGGGTGGTGGGAGCCCGCTGGACGGGCTGGGCCTGTGCCTTGGCTTCTGCATCGTCTGGTTCCAATGAGGATTTCGGGCTTTTCATAAGGACACAGGAAAGACAGCAAGATGGTGCACAGCTAAGAGCGGGTGAGAAACAGACACACATGGATGAGGAGAGAGAACAGGAAAAGGCTAAAAATGCAATCAGCCGTGACTTAGGCACTTAGGACAGGCAAAAACTTGGGCCAAATATTTCTTTTTAAGAAAATACATTTTTTGCCATCACAAAAGTTATAAATGTCTGTTGTGGAAACTTTAGAACATACAGATGCACAAGAAGAAAATTTAAATGTCTGTATCCCGCTACCCCAGGATAACCACTGCTTCAGGGCTTTTGCTTTCTATCTGGCATACAAAGTTGTTTTTGCAAAAAGGAGAATATGCCTGCACTCTATTTTACAAACCTCATAATAAATTGTCAACATCTTTACGTGGTATTAAATATTTTTCTACTCCATCAAATCATGTTATCTCCATCTTTATTGTAATGCAAGATTATCGTGAAAGACTTGCAATCGTCAGTGAACAAAATCAAAAGCACAAGTGTCCGCCTCATCTCTGTCTCCGGATAACTCTAACTCTGCGGTGGGAGTCCCTCAGACACGCTCGGTACATCGCGAACGCATGCACGTGTGGTAGCTGTGTCATCATTTGTTGAAATGATCCCCTCGCACTGAGCATCGAAGTTAGGTGCACCGCTGCGGCTTGAAGCCCAGAAGCAGCCAGTGTGCCCGGAGAAGCCTCCTGGTTCCAAGAGCAGATCAGCTTCTCCCAGAAGATCCCAGCAGGACAACCTCACAAGCAATGTCCTCAACAACGTGCTGGCGGTAAACACAGGACTGAGTTCCAGCGGGCTGTTTCCTTGTAAAGTCCAATTTGCTCTTACTTTTTAAATTAATACAAATAACACACATTCTCTGCAGAGAAATTTTAAACTACCAGTAAGCAAGCTTAAGAAAATGAAAATCCCCCATGATGTGGGAGTGAGCGCTGGCCACGTTTGCTGTTGGTAATGTTTATGGGGTGACTGGCCTGTGCCTCCCCCGCGGCGCAGAGTGGCTGGCACGCATCCGCACGGTTCCTGTCGCATAGACGGCGCACCTCTGTCCTCCTAGGTTTGGCGGATCACCCGGTCTCCTGGCTGCAGGGTGGCCGAGTCTCCCCTGCTCTGAAGCACCCTCTCACCCCACACCCTCAGCTGCTTTCTAGAAGTTTTTTCTCCTCCAACTTAAGATTTTATAATCTGCTTCTTTTCACTTAGAGATAAATTGTGACCATTTCCTGGTGTTGTTAAATAGTCTTCTTTATGGATTCAGTTTTGAGAATTGACCACACTTTGTTTAATTGCCAAATAGGTGGCTTATTTTAGACTTTTTAGCATCATAAACAAAGCCATGCTGAACATTTCTGTGGCTTAACCCTTGAGCACGTCCGCGGTTATTTCTGCAGGGCTGTTTTCCCTCCTGCCCTCACTGAGCCATTATCCCACAGGGCAGGAGTTGGGTGACTCTGGGTAGGGGAGGGGGCACCCAGTCTTCGGCTGGGCCCGACTCAAGTTCGAGGGAGACGTCCTAGTCTGTGTAGGAGACAGCAGGACGGCTTGCTCTTAAGCAGTCTTCCAGAAACGGCCTCTCGGCTGAGCGTAAAGAACCACTGAACAGCTGGGAGTTAGAAACGACCCCTCTGCACACAACGCCCACGCAGACATATGAGTGTGGCCACCACGGCCCTGCAGACAGTTGAGTTAGAAGAAGAACAAGAGAAAACCCGTCTGAAATGGTGGCGTCTCTGTCTGCAACAGAGAAAAGAGGAGGCAGTTCCTTCCTCTGCACAGATGGATTCTGAATTTGGGGCAACTCCCAGAGGTCCCAGGGCTCTGCTCCTGGAAGCACTCGTGGGGATGTTCTATGGGGGCCTAACCTAGTCATTCTGGTGCTCGGGTGTGGCTGAGTCTCGGAGGACTAGTTCCCGAGGGTAGACGGGAGAGGGTTCCAGGCAGGGGAAAGATGAGCCCAGCCTGGCGGTGGGAGAGAGACTGAAGGCCAAGGCTGCTAAGGACCAGACAGCCTCAGCCTGCAGAGCGGAGGTCAGGGGCAGGGGCGGGACGGGGGTCAGCGCTTCACCCTACGGGGATGGGACACGACTCTGGTTCAGTAAGAAGAGACATGAGGAGGTTCAGGCCTCCCCCGACACCTCCTCCCTCCCTCCCCTGAGTTCTCAAACACCCCGAGCCCCTTCCCTGTGCCGGGCCGTGCAGACGCGGGGGACAGGCGGGGGGGGGGGGGGGGGGGGGGGGACGTGGTCCTGGGCGCTGGGAATGGGCCTTTGGAAGCTCTGTGGGTGGGAAGGAGGCCGAGCAGGGTTGTGAGGGAGAGAGGGCACTCTGCTCCCCCGGGCTGCCCTGTGCGGCCACCCCTGTGGGAGGCGGTGTGGGGGCACCGCAGCGTGTGGCTGCACATCCCAGCTCCCCCTCTCCTCCACCGTGTGGCTGTGGCCTGCTTGTCTACCCTGTCCGAGCCGTCGCTTCGTTATATGTCAATGGGAACAACGACAAAAGAAGGCGGATAAAATTAGGTAGGGTACGTAATGCCCAGGGTGCAGCACCCCGGAAGTGCTCGGTACATATCAGCTGTTCCGGTCCGCAGCGGCCCGGGCGGCAGGGCCTGCGTGGTGCTGAGGTCGCTCCTCCAGCTCTCTTTGTGAGCGAGGCCCCTTTGACGTGTGGAGGGAGCTCCAGAGGCCCCGGCCAGGAGCTGAGGACACCAAAGTCGACTGTAGCCTCCGCCTTCACAGGTGCCGGCCCCAGCCTCTTTGGAGGCAGCCCCCTTGCTCCACGTGGAGTCCTCTCCTCTCTCCCGGGAAGCTGAGTTGTGAGCCCCGACAGGTGGGCTAGCCTCCAGGTACCCAGTGCATACTGCATGCCAGGCCCACAGTGTGCACCACGCATCCTGTCACGGGGTCCCCGCGGGCCTGTGGGAAGGGCTCTAGCACCGCCTTTGATCCGGAGGCTGCATCCAGGCTCAGAGGTCTGTGACTTGCACAGACTTAGACCGTGGGCGGCAGGGCCAGGACCCCAGCCCTGTCTGTCTGGCCACAGGCCCTGGCTCGTGACTGCTCTGCTGTGCTGTCCTGGCCCCGCCTGGGGTCCCCTCGCATTCCTCCCTCCCCGAGCCTGCCCCACCTGGCCCACCCTGGCCCTGCCATGGAGGTGAGCCCTGCTGCGCTCTCACAAGGCACCATTCATCCAGGCAGGCTGCTGATTAAAACCATGTGTGGTGTGGCCGGCCAAGGTGGCGGCGGCTCCGGAAGCCAGGCCTGGCCCGGGACCTGTGAGCCCTGAGAGGGCTGGGGGAGGGGGTCGGCTGACCCCCAGGCCTGCCAGGTTGGGGGTGCTCTGGGGCAGGATTGACCTCCCTCTACCATGTGCACACAACCAGGGGACCCTGAGCTGAGACCCTGACTCATGGGCCCGGGCTGGAGATGTGGAAGGCAGAGAGGGCCCCTCCAGGTGAGGGTAGGGAACCAGGCTTGGAATGCCGCAGGCCCTTGCAAGCCTTTCCAAGGCTGCCTGGGAAGGGCAGGCCCTGTCGACAGGGTTTGGTTACTACGGAAAGTGTGTGTGTGTGTGTGTGTGCTTGCGCCCACTCGTACGCATGCGTGCACATGTGTGCTGAAATCTACGCAGGCTGCCCCTGAGCCCTTGCACTCATGATCACTTAAGGGTTTTGAAAGGACAATTTGGTGCAGTGGTTACAGCCGTGGGCTCTGAAGGCTCACAGACCTGGATCTGAGTTCCGCTTCTGCTGCTCCTGGGCTTCGTGACCAGAGGCAAGCTGCCCAGCCTGTCTGAGCCCCCCTCCTCATTTACCAAATAATGGCAGAGGCCTGGTCAGAGTGGCTGAGCAAAGGTGGAACCACCTTGGCTGGGGTGGGCTTTTATTTTATTTTATTTTAAAATTTTTATTTATTTATTTATTCGTAGAGACAGAGTCTTACTGTGTTGCTCAGGCTGGTCTCAGACTCCTGGCCTCAAGAGATCCCTCTTGCTTTGGCCTCCCAAAGTGCTGGTATTATAAGCACAAGCCACTGTGTCCAGCCAGGGGTGGGCTTTTAGATTCTTATGGTTGGCCTCACTGGCCCTAGTCCTGGGGTCCCTAAGTCTTTTTGGCCCTGACTCCCGACCTCTGAGTTGTGGCCTGTCTGTGAGCCGGGAGGGTGCTGAGCGTGGGGCGTCTGGGTTTTCTCTGAGGCTTGGAGGTGCCAGTTAGTGGGGGTGAGCAGGGGAGTGTTAGCCCCCAGCCCGGCATGAGGTGCAGCTGGATTAGCTACCCCCACCCAGGCCGAGAACAGAGTGGGGCATTGTTCACAGGGCTGCCTCCCCCGGCAGTGAGGCCCCCACAGGAAGGGGTGGGCGCGTGGGCCAGGCCATGGCCGGCACTGACCGCAGGCTTGGCTGAGCCGAGACCCTTCGGGGGCCTGGTCTCACAGAAGGCGTCCTGGTCTCCCAAGGAATGCATGTTCTTCTGGGCAACTCAGGCCTGCTCTAGCGTGAGGCTGGGGAGAGAGGCGGTTTGAGAGCATTCAGTCCTGACTGGGCAGCTTTCATGGGATGGCCTCAGCACCCTCTCCAAGGGTGGGACTAGCCCCCAAATGGGAGCTCCCTGGAGCTAGGGGTTCCCCAGACCCTGCCTTGCATACCAGGTGTTCCAACATCAAACCTGGAAGAGCCCTGCCCCTCCTTATGCAGGGCGACGCTGAGTCCAGGAGGAAGAGGGTGCTGTGTCACGCAGGGTCCGTGAGCAGAAGCTCAGCGCTTCCCCTCGTGGTGGGCTGCTGGGGCGATGGGAGTGAGCAGATGGCTGTCGTGAGGAGGCGGCTCAGAGCTGGTGTGGAACAGCCTCTGCCGGGGCTGTGTGACCAGGGTGGCCACCTGCCCTCTCTGAGCCTCTCTGTCCTCCACCTAAAGCAGAGAAGAGAATCCCACTGCAGGGGACTCTGTGAGGACTGAGAAGATGAGTTAGTGATGCAGAGCCTCAGACGAAACGTGTGCTCTGGAGGCAACCTGGGTTCAAACCCCGGCTTTTCCCCTTGCTAGTTTTATGACCTTGGGCAAGTCACATTCTTGTAGAAAAAAAGAATTTAAAAAAATCTTCCATATACTATTGTTGGGGAAACAAATTAGCTAATATGGAGCCATGGGCTTGCCATCACTTTTTTTCCCTTTAATTTTGATTTTTAGAGATGGGGTCTTGCTGTGTTGGCCATACTGGTCTCGAACTCCTGAGTTCAAGCAATCCTCAGCCTCCCAAGTAGCTGGGACTACAGGCTTGTCATCACTTTTGGCACATGTTGTGATGGTCAGTTTTATGTGCCAACTTAGCTAGGCTATGGCTCCCAGATATTCAGCTAGATACTAATCTAGGTGTTCCTGCGAGGGTACCGTGTAGATGTGATTAAAGTCCATAATCAGTTGACTTTAAATAAGGGAGATTATCCCAGATAATCTGAGTGGGCCTGATTTTATCAGCTTGAGGCCTTAAAAGCAGAGCCGAAGTTTTCCTGAAAAAGAGGATATTATACCTGTGGACACCAGCTTCAGCTTGCATTGTGCCCTAGAGCTCCAGCTTGCCCTTCCTGAAGACTTGCCCTGCAGGATTAGTCAGGTTCTTCAGAGAAACAGAACCAAGAGGGTGCATGCGTGTGTGTGTGTGTGTGTGTGTGTGTGTGTGTGTGTGTTCATACAGAGACAAAAAGATCTGTTATAAGGAATTGGCTTACGAGATAACATGTCTCTCACCTGTGCGTTTCTCTGGCTGAACCCTGACTGGTACGCCCGCAGAGCGAGCTGTAGAAAGAATAGCAATCGTATGATTGTCATCTTCTCTGAGAAGTCCCCAGCAGTGGAGTCCCATCCTATAAGGGGAGCAGAAGTTTCTTCCATGACTCCAAAGGGGTCAGAGCAGCAAGGACAGGTCCCTTCCCAAGCCTTCAGCTTCACAGCCCTCCCCATGCTCCCACACCACGACCGGGCTGGCTTCCCTGGGGGCCAAACACGCAGAAGAGGAACCACTCATATAGCTCCATTCCATGCCAGGCCCTTTACTGAATACTTCACCTATTAACTCATTTAATTTGTACAAAAGCCCTTTGAGATGGCTACTATAATTCTCCCCATGTGCCCAAGATGTCACAGGTGGGACGTGGACAAACAGGGGCCCAACCTGAATAAGACTCTCCACGCTGCTGCCTTCCTGGCAGCCCTGGGCCCACCACTTCCAGGTGCGGCAAGAGGTTTTGGGGCCACAGCGATGGGTTCCTTTTCTGCCTTCCCCCTTTACAGGTTGGTGGTGTTGGTCTCCGGAGCTTTGATCTCAGTTTGAATTCCAGCTTTACCTCTAGAGTCTCTGGTTCATTTTTGCATCCTGAGTATTTGGCATGTAGTAGGTGTTCAATAAATATTAATTGTCACATCTTTTTCTTCTGGGCCTCAGTTTTCTCAGTTATACAGTGGGGATCCTGATGTCGTCCTTGAGCTTTTTAGGTGTCCGATAAATTGATTTCCTTCTTTCTCACTTACTTTTGCCACTTCCCTTGTATATACATGCTTTTTCCTCAATACCATTCCCACTCCCTGTTGGATGTAAGGAGAGGAAAAGGAAGCATCAGAAGGGAGGAGGAGAGATGTAGGACATAAAGAAGAAAAGGGCCAAGACAGGGATGTCCATCTTCTCTACTCAACATTAAGCTAGAGGCTCTTGTCAGGGCAATCGGTCAAGGAAAAGAAATAAAAGGCATCCAAATTGAAAAGGAAGAAGTAAAACTATCTCCATTCACAGATGAGATGATTTTTTTATATAGAAATTCCTAAGGAATCCACTAAAAAACTATTAGAACTAATAAACCAGTTTAGTAATGTCGCAGGATGCAAGATCAATATACAAAAATCAAGTCCAGCATGGTGGCGCACACCTGTAGTCCCAGCTACTCAGAAGGCTGAGGCAGGAGGATCACTTGAGCCCAGGAGTTTGAGGCTAGCCTGGGCAACATAGCAAGACCCTATCTCTGAAAAAAATGAAAAAATGAAAAATCAATTGTATTTCTATACATTCTTAATGAACAATCCAGAAATTAAGACAATTCCATTCACAGTAGCATTAAAAAGAATACACTTAAGTAAATTTACCAAAAGAAGTGCAACACTTACACTCTGAAAGCTACAAAATTTGTCGAAAGAAATTAAAGTTCTAAGTAAATGGAAAAAATTGTATATTCATGGACTGGAAGACTCAATTAACATCATTAAGATGGCAGTACTCCCCAAGGTGATCTACAGATTCAGAACAATCCCTATCAAAGTGCCAGATGACGTCTTTATAAAAATTGACAAGCTGATTCTAAATTCACATGGAATTACTAGGGATTTCAAGCCAAAACAATCCTGAAGAAGAAGATTAAGGTAGGAGGACTCATACTTCCCGATTACTGCAAAGCAACAGTGCCGGTGTGGTACTTGCACAAGGGTATATATGTCGACCGTATAGAACTGAGTCCAGAAACAAATCCATCTATGGTCAACTGATTTTCAACAAGGGTGCCAAGACCATTCGGTGGGGAAAGAACAGTGTTTTCCACAGAAGGGAAGGACAAGACAGCTTGGGCTTTGGGATGGGGCAGACTCACTGTGAGACCCGCCATTGTCTCACTGTGCGACTCTGAGCAAGTGGCCTTGTGCGTCTGAGCCTGAGTGTTCTCACGCGTCAAAGTGAGGGCAATGAGAGCGTGCTCACGTCACAGCCATGGACACTCAATCTCCGCCCAGTGCGTGAAGTGCTTAGCAGAGCTGGCCCCTTGGGCAAGTCCTTGATCGGGGACACAGTGGGAATGGGACGTGCTAGTGAGAGTTAGGGTCTGGGGCTCCCTCCACGTCCCTCCCTCCGGGGAGCCCCTTTCTTGGGAACAGGCAGCAGGGCCAGTGGGGCTTGAGTCTGCAGACCCAGCTTGGCGGGTTCTGTGGCTGGTAATAAATGAACAGGAAAGGAGATTCCATTACGCAGGAATGTCTGGGGAGGGGGTGGGGAAGGGGCCGGCTGCTCTCCCAGCACCAGCCAGGCCTGCAGCTTTGATTGATGTGCCTTGCACCACAGCAGCGGCGGCCTGGTGGAGGCAGGGCCCCTCGCTCACCCCTCCTGGAGCTAGGCCAGCAGCCAGATGTTCTGGCCTTTGGGGAGCTAGAATGGGGGCAGGGGAGGCCGGCCGTGGGCCAGAGGGCAGCTGCCCAGATGTTGAACCTTTCTGCCTCCTTCTTCTCAGCAGCTGGGCTCAGGTGGCATTGGTTCCACCGCTGACCTTTGGCCAGGAACTGTGTCTCCCCGGGCTTTGACTGTTCAGAATTGGGGATGGGGGTCGTGACTCACTCTGGACTGCTGGAAGATGCACATAGCTGCCCAGGAAAGGCTTTCAGCTCCAAAGAGCAAAATGTCCCACCTGCCCAAGCTTCTTGTATTACTCTGGCCAGGGTCTGAGCTCTCCATGGAGGAGGGAAATCCAGGGGAGGCCCTTGGATCTGTGATTTGGGAAGCGGGTCTGGAGCAGACCCTGGGCTGCTCGGAGAAGGCTCCTCCCATTAAGATAGACCTAAGGTATGTGGCCCCAGGAGCTCTTCTCAGACACCACGATTGTAGCAGAGAGTTGCACAGCACCATCTCGGACCCTTCCAAGGATTTTATTATTAAACACACAATAGCTAAAAGAGAAAAGACAAGAAAATATCTGGAACAAGCAAAAAGAGAGTTAAATATCACCCAAGATTCCCCATGTAAAATGACTAACTGCTAATATGTTGGCATAAGTTCCCTATTATTTACATTCTGGGTCTCTCTATATATTTATGTAGGTAGACTTTTCAAAGCAGTGGGCTCATGATGTACACCTAGCTCCGTAAGTAGCCTTCTTCACTCGACAGCACATGGGTGCACATCGGCCCATGTTGGGAAAGTAGATCCACATCGCCCTTTTCAGTGCGTGTCCATGCGTAGCTGTCCCCTGTCGTTGGGCTGTTAGGTGATTTTCAAAATTTCCATAGTATGGACCATGCAGCACCGAATCCCTTTGTGCCTGCACCTTTGCACACATGTGGATTATTCCTGTAGCATAAATTCCAAGAAGCAGAGCTGCTCAGTCAAAGAGCATGTCCTATGAACTAACTTAACTTCACACAGGGGCCCTGGTTCCCCAGCTCTGCTCATGCCTGCCCCCCAGGAGCTGCCCTCGATGTGCACTGGGCCCCGACCCCACCTTTGGAGGAAGGTGGTTAGTAGTGCCTGCAGGGTCCCTCACCTGTGTCTGTGGTGGCACTCTGGCCAGATGGGGTCTGCCCATAGACCCAAAACACATCCTTCCCTGTTGTTCCCTCTCTAGAGGACACGATGGGGCGGGGAGGTCCTGGACTAGAACGGAGGGTACCTTGGCCGAGTCCCTGTCTGCCACTGGGGGAGTCAGGGTCACTGTCCTCATCAGGTCATATGGTCTGTGAATGACAGCGGCTCCTCTGCAATCTGCCCGGTGGCAGGGACTTGTGTGACTGGCACAGAGACCATGGTGGGCACGAGGGCAGGACATTTGTGGCATGGGCACTTGCCCTAGGCACAGGCCTGTGCAATGACAAAACAGCTTCACACTGACAGCCCCGGGGAAGACCTTCCAGGGTGAGAGCAGCTCACCTGGAGCAAGCTACTAAGGAAGACATGGCCGCTCCTCCTTGGCGACAAGGAGGTCTGACAAAGCAACATGAGCTGCAACCGCTCAGAGAAGGTTGGAGGAGGGCAGTGGAGTTGGAGGTGACCTCACGAGGCTTCCTGGAACCCAAGGAGCCTATCAACTGCACAGAGCTGGCACCTCTTGGGACATTCTTGTGCACATCCTCTCATTTAACTTTGCATGCAGACCTGCTTGTCAACTAGCTCCAGCAGCATTCTCTGCCCTTCACACACACACACACACACACACACACACACACACAGGAGCCTGCACTTTCATTGCCTCACACAAGCGTGATCACACCCAGACACACAATAATAACAATATAATGATAATTGTAATACTCTATTTATTGAGCATTTACTATGTGCCGGGCCCTTCCCAGGCATTGTCTTATCCTCCCATTGTTAGCTCTATTGCATGGACAAGGTGAAGTCACCAGCCTAAGGTCACAGAGGTGCTGAGCAGAGGAGCCCCGCCCTTGGCACGCACTCAGACACGCCCTCCCCCCACCAACACCCCGGCCTGCGGCAGCTCAGTGCTCACCACATAAATCCCTCCCCCCCCCCGTGGCGCACCCAGCCCTTGGTACACAGTCGAACAGACCTGGCTT
>VBSM01003214.1:1879180-1908433 GCA_008086735.1 Cheirogaleus medius
CCACCTCGGCCTCCCAGAGTGCTAGGATTACAGGTGTGAGCCACAGCGCCCGGCTTGTAATAAGAAGGATTCTGAGGCAGGGTCCGGGTTTGGAGGGAACACGGGCAGTGCGTGGCTGTGGAATGGTGGTCTGGGAACTGCGCAGGTGGCTGTTGTGGTCTCGAGGGGGCTGCCAGCCCTGGCAGTGTGTGTCTCTGGAATGACAAAGCACCACAAGATGTCGTGGTCCGTGCAGTCAGATTCGGGGTAGGGCATGTCCCTGCTGGGTGGAGGGGGCTGCCCCGCATGGCCGTGCTGCCCCTGGCGCTGTCCTGTTCCAGCCTGCCGACGGTCAGATGTGTGTTAGCCGCCACCCTGCCACCCAGATGGCCAGAGGACAGAGGCACTCTGTGGGATCCTGTGCATAGGCCAGGACTCATGCTTGAGGGGGCGTGGAGGGCAGCAGGGGAGGCTGGCTGCGTGGGGTTGGGCGAGTGCGGATGGGGCTTCTCTGCCAGAGAGAGGATCTTTAGGGAACAGAGACTTGGGTCAGAGCTAGGGCTTGGCTGCTGCATAAAGGGGCTTTCTTTCCAATTTTGACTTGCGTGGCTGCGAGGCTAGAAGAGGGGAAAGCCCAGACTGTGAGTATCTCAGAGGGGTCCTGTTGAATATTCAAGCTGGGCAGAGTCCCTGAAAATCACCCAGTCTTTCCCTCCACCTGCAGACAGCCTTCCTGACCAATAGCCATGGAAGTGGGTGTCGCTACCTCCCTGGCCTCCCTTTTCCCCTGGATCTGCTGCTGTCTCACTGTGTGGCCTTTGTCAGGTCCCTTTCCCTCTCTAAGCCTCCATTTCCCCAACTGTAGGAGGAAGGATTTGTGTAGCTGGTCCCAGGTCTCACATTTGCAGACTCCAAGTTCTCCATCATCACCATAATATGTTCTTAGAGTTTCCAGAGCATTTTCTTAGTGACCATTTAGTTTCTCTCTCAACAACCTAGTGATGGGCATGGTGAGCAATATCCCTCCAAATATTTATTTATTCATCTTTTTTGAGAGAGGGTCTCACTTTGTCACCCAGGTTGGAGTACAGTGGCATGATCATAGCTCACTGCAGCCCCAAACTCCTGGGCTCAAGTGATCCTCCCACCTCAGCCTCCAGAGTAGCTGGGACTACAGGCATGTACCACCACGCCCAGCTAATTTTTAAATTTTTTATAGGGACAGGGTCTCGCTATGTTGCTCAAGCTGGTCTCGAACTGCTGGCCTCAAGAGATCCTCCCACCTCGGCCTCCCAAAGTGCTGGGATTACAGGTGTGAGCCACCATGTCCAGCCCTCCAATTTTTTTCAGATGATAAAATTGAGACTCAGAGACGGGGGAAGGCTCTTTGAAGGTCACACGGGGAGGCAGTAGTTGAGCTGGGACTCCTGCCACTGCAAGGACCTCCAACCACGGCCTCAGAAGTTTGCAAGGGGCTTCAGTGGGACCCCGGATGCTGTGGAGGAGCAGAGTGTGGGGGAGGAGGGGGTTGGGTAGGAGCAGGTGCAATCCCTTCATTGCCTGTTTTCTATAGGGATTTCCATGTAGGAAGTCTTTTGAGGAAAAATTATGTATGTCTAAAAAATTTGAAAGCCATGTACTATTGCAGGACTGCTCAGGTGGAAGCTGAGATGGACCCTCTTGTGAGCTGTGAAAGCAAGAATTTCACATGTCTAATGGAAATGGGATTTGCACATTTCACATCAGAGACATTCAGCACATGATGACACTGGGCGGAGGGAAGAAAACTTCAAAACACACTGAAGCACAAAGTATGAAAATGTCAGCATCACAAAGTGTTAATGCTGGAAGGATCTTTATTTTATTTTTATTTTTTTTGTATTTTAGAGACAGGGTCTTGCTCTTGCTCAGGCTGGTCTTGAACTCCTGAGCTCAAGCGATCCGCCGGCCTCAGCCTCCCAGAGTGCTAGGATTACAAGCGTGAGAAGGATCTTTAGAAACCATCTGGCCCATCCGGCCCTCTCTGCTCTTTACTAAAGGGAAACTGAGGCTAAGAGAGAGGAGGGAATTTGGCATAGTTAGCACAGCATCGGTGACAGAGACAGGACTAGAACTTGGGTCTCCTGACTTCCCTGACAGTTTAAGCACGGGCCACTTTCTGGGGAGGCAACAGGGGAGGGGGACAGGGAAGGGGGAAGGAAAGAAGGTGTGGGGGCCTGGGGACAGGCAGACGAGAGGTATGTGGGGCCCAGCCACTCGCTGATAAGAGACCCACAATACCATTCCAAAGGGATATTTTATCAAGATGTAATTTTTCCTGCTGCAGACACTATTTTCTTTCTCGTGCAGACTGTGCTGGCCTCCGCGATAAGGCGCCTAGACATGTTCACACTAAGGCAGCCAAAACATGAGGCAGGAGGAAAGAAATTCCCTTCTTAGTCTCCCCCCACCCGAGTCCACTCCCCCCTCGTTTCCTCTCATTCTCTCCAAGTTCTCATGCCCCCCCACCCCCAGCTGGCTGGCCCCTTCCTGCTTTCCCGTAAGTCAGCCCAAAGGAGCCAGGAAGGTATGTGGCCAGCGCAGGTCAAAGGAGAGGAGCACGGAGGGACGTCCCCTGGGAAAAGAGGCCCCGGCCAAGGCTCTCCCACGGCTGTGCAGGGCGGGCAGGTGGGGGTGGGGCCTGGTGCCTTCTCCCCCAACCCCAGCCTCGGAGCAGAGCACAGAACTTGCTCTGGTTTGGGGGTTTAAGCTGCAGGTGATTAGAGCCTCCCCCAATTGCAGATTTTCTACTTCCCGACCCCCATTCCTGACCTCCTAATCCACGGCTTGATGGGGATTCCTGGGGTGGGGTGCTACCCTGCCTACTTCCATATAAAGACCCCCAGACTGAAGAGATCTGGCCAGGGAGGAGATCTGGGATCCTGACCCAACAAATCCACCAGTCACTCACTGTTGGACTAGTCCCTTCTGCTCTCTAGGCCCTCTAGGCCTCAGTTTCCCCATCTGCCCACGAAGGGGATTGGACTCAGATATCTTGGCCTTGAAATTCTCCCTCTGGCTTTTTCAGAAGATGACAGAACACATCCCAGGCCTCCTGGGTACTTGGCGAGTGGACTGCATGGCCCCCATGCATTAGTACCCCGCCCCTGCTCTGCTCAGGAAGCCCACCCCGCCCTCCACATCTGGATGGAATTTACCCCCCAAGGCAACTCAATTACCAGTGATCTGATCAGGACGGCTCATGTGTCAAAGGGGGCCCTGGTGAAGGTTGTTCTGACAGAGATGAGGGTTCCTGAGCCTGCAATCCTCTACCCTTCTCACCACCCGGGGGACCTTCCTGAGGTCCCTGGGGAGATGGGGTCGAATGAACCATGTCCTGCTCTTGTCCTCCCAGCAAGGGAAGAGGACCCTGAGGGGCTGCCCCCTCCTGCACTGGCTTAGGCCCCCCATTCCAAGCCCTGAATCAGGGCACGGAGGCTGGATGTGAGGGAAGATGGAGTACAAATGTTACACCCCCTGGCCTGTCAAGCGCCCCGCCAATGGAGTCTGCGCAAGGTGGTGCCCTCCTGACTTCTGTCCTGCATTCTGAATGCGAGCAGGGAGCCTGGGTGGTAAGGCTGCAGGCCAGTGAGGGTTTGGGCTACTGCTGTGTCTTGGTTAGCCCTCCCTGGGAAGTCAGGATCATCCTGCTGTCTTCCTGTGGCTTCTGCCAAGCTGGCTAGTGGGCTTTGGAGCTTCCTGTGTCTTTACGTCTCCACTTGACGCCTCTTATTCTGCACCCGTTGCTCAAGTGCTGCTTTCTTGGACGTGGCACCTTCTTGCTGCCTCCCACCCCCACCGTCAGCATGCACAGGAGGGTCACTGAGCCCAGAGTGCTGGGCTGGAGTGTGCTGTGCTGATTGGATCCCCACATTTCAATTTAGATCAGTATAGTGACTTCCAGGGAGTGGGAGACCACCAGGTCACCTGTGGAGGGGTGAACTGGCCGGGATCAGAAACAGAGTGGCTCAAAACCCTCAAGCTCGTCAGCCGTAGGATCCCACCTGTGCCCATTCACTGCCCTCCAGGCGACACCACGGTCCTGGGCTCCACGAAGGCTGGGCAGAGCCTTCCAGGCCGTGGAAGCAGCTCACACACACCTGCGGACACCCTGCCTCCTTCCACTCAAGAGTCCAGCCAGGGCCACCACAGTGTTCGATTCAGCCAGTACTCACTAATGCAAGTTCAGAACAGGGCGCTGTGCAGCGGGGAGAAGGAAAGCCTGAGGCCGAGTCTCACTCCTCAGGGCTGTCACTGGGGATAGAAAACACAGCCCCCGGGGCCAGTCTGTGCAGCAGGCTACAGCACAGGCTGGAGCCAGCGGCCACACTTGGGTACTGGCTGAGCCGCTGACAGGCTGGGGGGCTGCAGGCAAACAGTTCAGTCTCCCACCCAGCGTCATGTGGTTGTCACAAATCCACGAATGGCAGTTTTATTTTTATCTTGTGAAATAATTGACATCTAGATGATAACTTTGCACCTACCTGGGAAATTTCCTAATGCGGAGCCCAGCCCAGAACTCCTAGGAAGCCCCGCTTCTAAAAAGGCCTCAAGCTGTCACCAGTGGCGAGTTCCATGTCTGTGCACCAAAGCCCACAGACGGTCCTCACCGCAAGCTGAGGCCCGAGGGGGTGGCCAACATGGGTGGAAGGTCTGGGGTTGGAAGGAAGGGGGACATGAAGGGGGCCAGGCTCACAGGGGTATTGAATCTCCTCTAAGCCACTGGATGGTGTGGGGCACTGCTGTGGGGCACTGTGGGGTGTCGGGACAGAAGGGCTTCCTCAGAAGCTGGCTGTGGGTGCAGGTGCAGGTTACGCTGGGGCCACCCGTAGGCAAGGAGGCCGGTCAGGGCCTGTCGGGACTCAGACAGGATTTAATGCTAGGATCCATCCACAGCATGAAATTCCAGACGGGGAAATCACCACGTCCTGGGTGAAGCCCCTCTCACATGCTTTATGTCACGTGGTCTTCACGGTTCGGTGAAACGGTTATCTCTGCTTCCCAGGTGAGAAACTGTGTGCTTAGGGAAGGGACCTCACGCAGCTTGTTAGTGGCCGGGTGAGGGCCAAGACTCAGGGCTCCTGCTCCAGCATCAGTACTCCTTTCTCATGGAGGGTCTTGGGGTGTCTGCCTGGCAGGGTCAGGAGAGTGACTGTCATTAGATGCAGAGACATTCAGGGCAATGGGGTGCTGGGCAGTCTTGGGGCTGGGGCTGGGGCCAAGCAATGAGTGAGCCCCCCGAGGGTCATACGCCAGTGTGGCTGGGGAAGCATCTGAACCTCTCTGAGCCTCAGTTGCTCTCAAATGGAGACAACGGTGGCACCGACTGCAAGGTGTGTCAGTGAGAATGGAGGCTCTTGCTGTGCTGCAGCGTGGGGAGGGCCGGGGGCTTGTCTCACAGTGACGACTGCAGCCCTGGTGCTGGGCACGGCTTGCTCACGGCAGGGCCTCGGTCAATACCATCCTAATGAATTGTTTGCACTGTGCTAACCACCGAGCTAGATGGAAGTTGGCCAGCTAGGGGCCAGGACTGAATTCTGACAGGAGCGGGGAGCTGAGGCTGCCTCCGGAGGATGAGCAGACACCTCGGGGAAACTGTGCAGGCCAGGAGGAAGGGGCCCTGACTGGAGGCAGCTGGGGACGGCTCGGCGGCAGAGCCACGCCAACAAGCACAGGCTCAGAAGATCCAGGTTCGATGTTCTGTTCTGCTGTCGTCTTGCTGTGTGACTCTGGCCAAGGCCTGGCCCTCTCTGGGCCTCTGTTTTTGTTCCCAGAGGACAGATGGGGGGCAGAGGGTGACTGGGAGCTGAGCTGTCAGGGAGGGAGGCTCCTGCACCTGAGACCTCCGGGCCTGTTGGGATCTGCCGGCCCGAAGGGGATTTCCTGGGGCCGGCCCAGTTCCCAGCCCTGCTGACGTCGCCGCTGGATGGGTGCCCAGAGCAGCACTCCAGGGGAAAGGCAGGCGGGCACGCTCCCAGCCCACATGCTGGCCCTCCCTCTGGGGCCCTGGGGTCTCCTCACCTCCACCCCCAGGTGAGGAAGTGGGGGATCCCTCCTGTTGAGAGAAGACGGCACTGACTCTTGGCCCTAGATCCCGATTTGCTGTGTGACCTCAGGCAAGTTCCTGCCCCTTTCTGGGCCTTGGCCCCGGGTCTCTGCAAGAGGAGAGCAGAGATTTCCCAGCTCTTTTGGAACTCTAACACTCTGGGATCCGACTGGGGGCTGGGGTCCTGGGAAAGGGAATGGCGTTGGGGGCTGGATTCTAGGGACTTGCTTCCCGCCATAGCGCAGAAGGAGTGGGGCAGCGGGGGGCGTGCGTGGGAGAAAAGGAGCCCCACGTTCTCCAGGTGGTTCCGAGAGCGGGTGAGACAAGCTTGAGCTTTTAGAAACATATTTATTTTTAAATGTCCTGTGTCACGGGGGGCTTTTTCTTTGGGTTTTGAAATGCTCCAGAAGTCAGCGCTCTGCATGCGTGTGTTTGCCGAGCAGAACATGGGCTGTATTTATTCATCCTTTAGCCCGAGCCCTTAAAAATATAGACGGCTAATGTCTTCAGTATGTATGAAATATCCCATATGCTCGGAAACAAAAGGGGCTCTGTTATTAAAGTTTCATTTCCACACGCCCCCTCCCCTCCCTCCCGCCCGCCCCCCTGACACCCTGCCCTCCTCCCGTCCCGCTCAGCCTGCTCGAGACAGAGCGAGACTGAGGCGGCAGCGGGCAGGCGGCGGGCAGCGGGCAGGCGCGGACGGGGCCCGGGCACAGCCGGTCCCTGTGTCAGTGGGTGCGGTGTCCGGCTGCAGGTGAGGGGGCGACCTCGGGGAGAGAGACCGGGGCCTTCCAGGGGACAGGGGCCTCGGGGTCCCCGGGATGGCCAGCAGTAGAGTGGAGGTGGAGGTGGCCCTGCTCGTGGGCGCCTGTGGGGCCGGGGCCCTGGCAGGGCCCGGCTGTCTGGGACGGAAATGCCCGCTCTGCTGCTAACTGAAACCACATGTGTCTCCCAGGCAGCGGGGCAGAGACGCCGCCAAGCCTGGGGCTTGGGACCGGGGAAGGAAAGATGCCGGCTGGCCCCGCCGCATGCCCCCGGTGGGTGAGGGGCCGCGCAGGAGGGCTTGGGGTCACTTGCGTCTGTGCAAGCCAGAGTGCGTCGGAGAGTGTGAGTGAACGTCTGCGTTCCACGTGTGCGCACGTCACGCGAGTGTGTGCACATTTGTGTCTGTGCGTGAGCCCGTCTGCAGGTCCGGTGTCCCTGCTCGCTGTGGTCTCCCTCTTGGCCTCCGGTGGCGGGAGCCCTCGGAGACTCCTGCTGTCACCCAGAGCTTGGGGCCTTCTGGCTGCCTCCTGGAGGGTCCTGTGGGCTGGGGAGACGGTCCTCACCAAGCCGAGACTCCCCACGGCCACCATCGTCCTCTGTTCCTTCTCCTCCTGCCCAGCTCCGTCTCTGGCACCTGCACATCCGCTCCCCATGTCCCAGAGGGACACGCTGGGAAGCAGAGCGGGGAGGTGGTAACAGTCCCTTCTCCCACATCGGTTTCCATCCTTGCAGAGCAGTCACCTCCGGGAGCTGGGCATTGTCACTGTAGCCCTGGAAGGTAAGAAAGCCGAGCCTGAGCGAGGGGACAGCTTGCCTGTGGCCATCAGGGAGATGGTGGTGGGGCTGTCCAGACCCATCCAGGGGGCTCAAAAGATACTGGGACATGGGTTTGGCCTTGGGGAAAGGCCGGAGGCCGCACTCTCAGGTTCTAGGGCAAATGAGGCCCCTCCAGCGCTCAGGTGATCTGAGTCCTGGGTTGTCTCTCCCTAAAGAATGAGCCTTGCTGGCAGCCAGGCCCTGGGTTCTGGTGGCGGCCCTGCCACTTTCTTGCTGTGGATGTTGGACAGGTCTCATCCCACCTCTGGGCCTCAGTTTCCCTATCTCTACAATGGCAAAGTTGGGCCAGGATAAGGCTTCCCAAAGTGTGGTGTGCACACCTCTGGCGGCTCATGGGCGGGTGCCACGTGGATAGCTTGGGTGTTAGTTTTACCTACATTAGGGAAAGATGTATAAATAGCATATCCAACCAGGGAGTAGGTATAAATAAAAGTTTAATCGCCCCAAAGGAATGAAAGCTGGGGACCAGTAGAAGACCCCTGGGTCCTGTCCATTTTGACGATGGGCTTCCACCATTTTAAATGCTTATTAGAATGTTGATTCTGGCTGTCTAGGGCCCGAGGGTGTGAGCTGCTGTGTAGACCATCTTTTGGCCCCTGCAAACTAGCAGCCCTATAATTCTGTGATTACAGAGTGGGAAGCCCAGTTGCCACCTTGGGCTGTGTGTGGGCTATGTGTGTGCGTGTGCATGCGTGTGTGTGTGTGCCATGTGGGAGGGGGCCAGGATGGAATGGGCAGAGCTGGGGAAAAGGTCAGCCCAGCCCAGGTGAGGGCAGGGTGCCCAAGGTCAAGGGCAGGGAGTTCGGGAAAGAGATTTGTCTCCTCACTGACATTCTCAAGTGCTTTGGCCTCAGCCTCGCTCTGAATCACCGGAGTAGGGGTGTAGGCGAGAGGCCACCCTGGCCTTGGCCTTTCCTGCCTTTCAGCTCTGGCTTGTGGCCACTTGGCTGCATTTTATCTGCCAGCCCGGGACTGGCCTGGGTGGGGTGCACTGGGAGGATGCAGGGGTTTTGGGGCATCCCCTCGGCCGAGCTCCCCAGTGACTTCTCCAGGCTGGGCTGGTCAGTGCTGTCATGTCCTTGAGGACATACCCCTCACCCCCTCCCTTCCCGCGTGTTTGCTGTTGCCGTTACCGTTACCTGTGACGGTATGTGCTTGTATGGGGATATTCCTTGGTGATTTGTCTTATCACCAGCTCTTTAGGGAAGCCTGACCCGGCTCTGTTGCAAGAAGTGCAGCTTCCAGGATTGTTCTTTCTTGTCTCATCCTGCAGCTGGCAAAGGGTACTAAGCTTTGGCTCAAGGATGTGGACAGTGTCTTTGGGTGGGGATGAACTCATGGCCCCTTCTTGGGGAGGCAGCAGGTGCAGAAGAAGGAGCCCAGGGCTGGGTCCATCAAGCCCTGACACTGACATGCTGTGTGACCCTAGGTGAGCTCCTTGCCCTCTCTGGCCCTCCTCTTCTCTACCTCCAGGAGGTCATCTTTGATGAGGCTGAAGTGATTCTCCAGCTCTGCCCTAAAGTGAAGCAACATCCTACTTCTTGTTCTTATAGAAAGGTGTCATTTTTATGGGAAGAATGCTGTGAGTTTTGGGGTTGGGCCAGCTGTTTCAAACCCCGGGGAAGCAGCTGGCCAGGGGCAGGAGCACAGTCCCTGCCTGCAGACCTCGTCGCAGTCTAACTGGCCTTCAGTGGCCTCATGGGTCCTGTTGAACCACTAGTAGCTACACCCAAGGCCAAGGGCAAACAGAGACCTGCTTCAGGATGCTCCGGGCAGCTTTGCGGGCATCATTATAGAGAGATCTGCCCGAAGTGGGGGTGGGAGGTAGCACATGAACTTAAAGAGCAACTCCTTCCCAAAGAAACCTTCTCAATTAGAAAATGAAACTGTTCATGCAACCAAGGTCTGCATAAGTCACCCTTGGTGGACTTAGCAGTGGGATCGGGATGGAGGCAGAGGATTCTAGATAAACTTGGCTTACCACTGACGGTGATGCCCTGGGCTCTCTGCTTCCTTAGATTTCACCTTGATTTCTTCTTCCTGGGTTTGGTAGAGGCAGAGTGTGGAAGTGGTGACAAAGCAGTTTACCTATAGAGTCACATCCAGGTCTGTTGGTGACAATATTAACTTCAGGCAAGGGAAAACCGAAGTTTGCTGTCGGGTTAGGAAAAAGAAAAAGAAAAAAAAAGAAGTCGGGTGAACCGGTGCTCTGCTCCTGCAGCAGCTGTGGGAACTTGCTGGATCATTGCATCTCTCCACTTCTACTTGCCTGGTCTGTAAAATGGGTTTTCACAAAGATTCACAAGATGCCGGTACAGAAGCCCTGGCACACGCTGCAGCTGGCACCTGATAAATTGTTGTTCAAAGGTATCTATCAGGCCTGCCGATAATTCTGCTGACTTAAGGAGGGGGTGTCATTGTCTCCCCTTTACAGAGGGCAGAACAGGGCACTGAGTGATGTGCCCTGAGATGAGGGAAGAACACCGACTCCTTCCCAGGCCTGGGTTCCAGTCCCACCCCTGCCCCGCTGGCTCTGCAACTTCAGGTTACTTAACCCCTCCCAGCCTCAGTTTCCTCATCTATAAAACGGGCAGGAATACTACCTGTCTCACAGGGCAGCTATGAAGATGACAGAAGCCAACCCAAAGCTCCTGGCACATAGTAGGTGCTCAGGGAACACTGCTCCAGCTGAACGGAAACGGAGCAGCTTTGCCTCTCAAGCTGCTCCCCTCCCTTATCCCCTCTAGTCCCCAGTGGGGCGGGGCCACAGCCTTTGCGAGTAGTCGGGCCAGGCGGGGAGGCCCTGGAGCCCCACATGTGGCTCTGCCCCAAATCTTGCCACAAACACTACCAAAGGCACCTCAGGAATGTTCTGCCTGAGTCTCCGGGACGGTGGCCGGCACCGGTGCGCTCCCTTGGCACCGACAGCAGGAAGAGCGCGGTGGCTTCACACCTGAAGGGTCTTTACAGAAATGAGGACAGTCAGGAAACGGAGCTCGGAGAGGGGAAGGGCCTGTGTGGGGCCACGAGGCCGGGAGGCAGGGCTGGGGTGCGGAGGCCAGAGGGTGGGAAACCGTGCGGGGAGAGGGCAGGGGAGGCCCCCAGTACCTGCCCTGGCCGGGCCTCCCTTCAGCTCCACTGGAAGCAGGAACGGGTTAAAGGGGAGCCGGAAAGGAGAGGAGAAAGCAAACAGTCAGGAGAAGGCCTGAGTGGCTTGCTGGGGCTGCTTGGTCTGGCCCAGCCACCTCCCGGGCCACTCCCGGCAGCGCTGCGATGGGCTCCCACGGCCCAGCACATGCATGCGCGTGTGCGTGCACACACGACACACGTGCATACACGGAGACACAGACACACACAGCTGCACACAGGCACACCGACACACAAACACATGCAGACAGATACGCATATGACACACGGACAGATACACACAGAGACGTACATACACACAGACACACACAGATACACACAGAAACACATAGAGATACACAGACACACAAAAGATATACACACATACACACAGACACACACATGCATACACAGAGACATGGACATACACAAACATACACACAGATACAAACGCAAACACACAGACATATAGACACACACACATGCATACACATGGACACATATACACAGAGACAAACATACACACAGATATACATATATACCCAGAGACATACATATACACACACAGTCACATAGACACACGCAGAGGAACACAGACAGATATACACACGGATACATATATACACACCTATGTACAAAGAGACACACGGACACACACAGAAGATATATATACACACAGTTATAGACACAGATACATAACAGACACATAGATGCATACAGATACACACCTGTACACACAGACACACACAGACTCATACATACATACAGATGTGCACACACAGATGCACGCATACACGTACAAACATATGCAGACACAGACTCCATGCACACGTGCACACACACGCAGCAGGGAAGCTCCAAGCTGGAGGCAGGCGCTGGGATGGAGGGTCTCTGAAGCTTCTTCGAGCTCAACCTCCTACCGCCCCTCCGCCCCAACAACCCGCACTAGCTGGACGCCTCACTGTGACAATAACACCCACCACCTGCCACGTTTGGAGCACTCACTGGGGGCCAGGCTGTGCTCTCAGCTCTTTACTTCTGTTAACTTGTTTGATCCTCATAACCTCCCCGTGAGGTGGGTACTGCAATTAGCCTGGGTTTGCAGATGGGGAAACAGAGGCCCAGAGAGGAGCAGCAAATCGCCCAAGGTCACACAGCTTGTGCAGTGTGGCTCCAGGAGCAGAGCCCACTGGCTGGCCGCTGCCCCACGCTGCCTATGAGGACACGTGGCCCTTGCTCTGTGCCTGGCACTGGGGTCGGCTCTTCCACCTCTGCCATTGCCGTGCCGAGCAAAGCAGCAACGTGACTTTGCCTTTTCTCAGGCCCAGGGAGGGGAAGTGACCTGCCCACGGCCACAGGGAGCGGGGGAGCAGGGCTGGCGTCTGAGTGCGTGCCGGGCTGTGGCTGCAGTGAGGAGCAGAGGCAGGGCTGGGGCTGGCCGGGCTGCCAACGCTGCAGCTGGGCACCCTCCAGCCTCCTCTTCCAGCATCTTCTGCTCCCACTCCGAGCCCGCACTTCTGTCCCTCAGACCTCACCTGTCCTGTCTCTCACACCCTCGCACTGTTCCTCCACCAGCCATTGCCTCAACAAGTGTATCCTGAACTTTTAAAATAATAGCTCTGGGTAACTGTTTCCCTCCCATTATTTCATTTCATCCCGTGTGTGGTAGGAGGAGGGGTTATTATCTTCTTTCCATAGGTTGCATCTTGGCTCTGCCCCTTACCAAGAGTCCTTGCCAGCTGGGGGCCAAACTAATTTAGAAACATCCCAGGTCCTCCACTGGGCTCAAAATACCAACTGCACAGGAACAGGATGTGGCCATATGGCACAAAAGTAGCAGTTGTATAGTGATGTCTTTGTGGATCACAAGCATAGTAAGATCCAACAGGGATGTAGCTGTTGGAAAAAAAATGGCTAATCTGACGTTGGCTGCATTAATAAAGGTAGAATGCCCAGAATGAGGGAGGTGATGGCCTTGGCATGCTCTCTGTTAGCCTCAACCCCCACCTCCTAGTACCCCCAGGTAGGACCGGGACACTGTCTCAGACAGTGGGGATCCACATACTTATCAGAGCCAGAGGAAGCCTTGGCAAGCATCTTGTCCAACTCCTTCACTCTATGAAGGGGTAAACTGAGGCAAGGGAGGACGGTTTGCCTGAAGTCAGTGGGCTCATAGGAGGTGGCAGATCAGAACTCTCGCTTGAACCCAGGGCTCCAACTCTAAACTCCTGCCTCCCCAGCCCACCAGGTCACTGATGGACTGAAAATCTGATTCCCCTAATTAGAGAAGGCTCTTGGCCAGAACCCATAGTGTTTCTCATTGAAGATTCTGTTCAATGTGCATTTATTGGGCACCTACTGGATGCCAGGCATCACAGAGGGCCCTAGGAAATGGCCGCCACATTAGAGCAGGGGGTGACAGTCTCCTCCCGCCCCGTCACCTTCAGAGCACTTTCCATTGTCTGAAATAACCTGGCGTTTTTATTCGTCTCCTGTGGCATTCTGCCCCTTCTCAACACTTCCAAGTACAGGAGAGTGTCTTGTCCCCGCTGGGCCCCCCCTTCCACAGCAGTCCCGGCTGACAGCATGAGTTCAAGACGACTTGCGGAATGAATGAATGACAAGCAAAACTGACACAGCCCCCACCCTCAGTGGCTGCCCAGCAACCCGCCCTGCCTGAGCCCATCCACGTGCCCGGCATGGTGTCGGGTGCTTCTCCCGCGTCATCTCACAGCCATGCCTCGGAGGGGCTGCTACCCTTGGCCCTATTTGACAGATGGGAAAATTGAGGCTAAGAGGTTAAGTAGCTCCTCACGGCCTTTGTCACCTCCCACTTTGTGCCTCATGCCCCCGTCCACGCCAGATCCATTGAAGGCAGGAGCCACATCTGCTTTCTCTCTGTCCTCCCCACAGTGCCCTGCACGACGCTGGCCCAGGGGCCCCTAGGAGTGTTTGTGACCTTCCGTTGGATGGAATGGAGAAGGGAAAAGAGTGCACGGTGGGTAAGGGAGGATTAGTGGAGAACACCAAGCAAGGGACAGATGGCAGTATTACCTAGCGTCCATGCTGACAGTCATCGCCAAAGACCATTCCACCCAATGCCTCCCTCACTCACATTCATTTTCGGACTCCCTCCAGGGAAGCCTGCCGAGGAGTTTCCCAGACTCTGCTTGTCCACCGCCAGTGACAGGGAGCTCAGTACATATTGAGAGGCATGTGGTAATCCAAGGAAATCGCTTAGCCCAGTGTCAAAGGGTGCCGGGGTAGCTGATATTTACTGAGTACTTTCTCTGGGCCAGGCCACACCACAGCCATGAGAGGTAGATACTACTACTATCCCAGCATTACAGATGAGGAAACTGAGGGACAGAGAGTTACGTAACTTGTGCAAGGTCTCACAGCTGGTAAGGAGCAGCGTGCAGAACACATGTGAGGCCTGGGAGTGTGGCAGTGGCGAGCACGCCCTCCTGACTGCTATGCAGCGCTATTGAAATATAATGAGAGCACGTGTGCAATTTTAAATTTTCTAGAAGCTACATTAAAAAAGTAAAAGGAAACAGGTGGAAAAAAGTAACCCGTGAAATCAATTTTAATAATGCATTTATTTAAGCTCCAAATAGCATCATGTTAACATGTAATAAATGTAAAAGAAAGTTGCTAAAGAGACCTTTTACATTCTTTTTTTTTTTTTTTTTTGGTATTAAGTCTTGGAAATCTGGTGTGTATTCTGTATGTACAGCACATCTCAACTTGGGCTGAGTTTCAAGTGCTTGCTAGTGCATGTGGCTAGTGGCTACCGTGCTGGACAGCATGGTGCTATACTATACTGCCTTTCAAGGTGGTTTCTAGGTATATATCCTAGTGCATAAGGAAGAATCAATAAATGTCAGCCCCCAGTGTGATTTTTTTTCATTGGTTGTTGTTGTTGGTCCAAGGAGGACCCTTGGCATAAGCTTGCACTGGTGTTGCTATTCTTAATCCGGTCCCTCCAGGTTGGCTGAGCCAACTTCATGAACCTTTGGCCTGTGGGTGCAGAAGAGCCCCCTCTAGGAGAGGAGGGGAGGCCAGGCTGAAGCCCCTCCACCTCCCTGGCTGGCCAGCTGGGTACCACATGAAGTGAGGCCTCCTTGGGGTCTATAAGCCCATGGCCCATCTGCTGTGCAGTGTGGGGGACCAGGCCCACATCTGCACGGGAGAGGGAAGGGCCACCCCTTCTGGGGTTCCTGCATTCTTTAGGCTGGTGAGACCTTCAAACAGAACAAACAAACAAACAAAACCCACCATTCTCTTTCTTTTCCCACAAATTTACTTTCAAACTTTATTGATTTCCTCCTTCTCTTGAAATTACCTCCTTTCTTGGTCCGAGTTTTGTCCTTTGCAGGTACACAGCAGAGTCTGCACTCCCTTCCGTAAAGAATGTGCTCTCTTAATCATAAGGAATATTTTTTGAATACTAACTAGGTACCAGGCTCTATTCTCTGCTTATAGGCGTGGCCTCATCCAATCACTGTAACCCTGTTAGATAATTTCTTTTAATGTCTTGATGAATTGAATATTCGAGGCTGAGTCAGGGTTTAAGGAGTTCCAGACCAGCCTGAGCAACAGCAAGACCCTGTCTCTACAAAAATTAGAAAAATTAGATGGGCATGGTGGCACACCTGTAGTCCCAGCTACTACCCGGGAGGCTGAGGCAGGAGGATCGCTTGAGCCCAGGAGTTTGAGGTTGCTGTGAGCTATGATGACGCCACTGCACTGTAGCCAGGGAGACAGAGCAAGACCCTGTCTCAAAAAAAAAAAAAAAAAAAAAGGAGCAGGAATGAGGGGTCTGCGCTGCCCACACTCTGTGCGGTTGCTGGACAGCTACATAGTGCTTGCAAAGAGCTGGTGCTTCCCAAACCCACCTGCACACAGGAATCGCCTGGGAAGCTTCAAAATATACTGATCCCGGGTCCTCTCCCAGAGGTTGTGGTGTGGCCGGGGTGTGGCTGGGTCTCTGGAGCATGTAAACAGTCATCAGGTGATTGTAATGTGGGCCAAGTTTGGGACCCGTGGCGCTAACCTGGAGGGGCACAAGCTCACGTAGCCCTCCCAGCAGCTATGATGCAGGTGTGGCTAGGGCTTGCAGATGAAAAAATGGAGGCTCACAGAAGTAAAGTAACTGGCTCGAGTTCAGACAGCCAGGAAACGGGCGTGGTGGGGATTCAGTAGCCACGGTTTTAACCAGTGGTGTGCTGATTAACGTTTAACTGGCTCCTAGGGTTGGGCAGGGAGCCTTGATCTGTAGCGTTCTGCCTGTTTCCCTGGTGTAGCTACTCCCACCACGGCCCATTTCAAGCCCCCAGCTTGAGGTCCCTGAGAACAGAGTTGGGGAAGAGTGTGCACATTGGCTGAGTCATTATGGACAACATTAGCCCATGGCTGGACCACTTGGCAAGGTGAAGAGGGGGTGCTATTGGGTGGGACGTAGATATGATTAGGAATTTTCTGAATTTTTAGTCCCAGAACCCTTTCTCCCATGAAATAATTGAAAATCCCAATGCATGCAACAGATAAAAAGCAACATGACTGGGCACAATGGATCATGCTGGTAATCCCAGCATTTTGGGAGCCTGAGGTAAGAGGACTGCTTGAAGTCAGGAGTTCAAGACCAACCTGGACAACATAGCAAGACCCTGTCTCTACAAAAAATAAGAAAAATTAGCCAGGTGTGGTGGTGTGTCCCTGTAGTCCCAGCTACTTGGGAGGCGGAGGTGAGAGGATCACTTGAGCCCAGGAGTTTGAGGCTGTGGTAAACTATGGTCATGTTATTAAACTCCAGCCCGGGCAACAGAGAGAGATCCTGTCTCAAAAAAAAAAAAAAAAAAAAAAGCAAAAAACCAGTATGTCATCAGCGTAAGTTTATTTTATAAATGTAAACCATGACATCATGCTCTTGTTCAAACTAGGCTAGCCCTCAGGGCAGGATGAGGGGGGAGCTTGTGAATGTGGATGGTGAGGAACAGTGTCACAGCCAGGTGCCTTGTGCTGTGTGGCCTTGGGCAAGTCCCTCCCTGTCTGGGTCCCCATTTTCTTGGTGTGCCCAAGCGGATTCTGGACTGCATGCAGGGTGTGGCTTTCCAGGCTGGCCCTGGCCCTGCCACCCTGCCCCCCGACCCCGGCCGGCCTCGGCCCTGTATTTATAGCTGTGATTTCAGTCTCCCCGGTTCCCCTGAAGCCGGTTCCCTGGCCCGCGTATTTATAAACCCAGCGGGGCAGAAATAGAAGTGACGTGCAGGAGACTTGGCTGATCCTGGGAACAGGCTGGATTCAGCGAGTCCATTTGGAATGGGCTTGGGTACCCCCCCCCCCAGCGTCCTGGGTTCACAGGCGATCCAGAGCTAGAAGAGCACGTGGAAACCCCAACCCCAGCCCTGTGGTTGTGTGGTGCGGGTCGCCAAGCCCCAAAAGTGAGGGGTTGTGGCCAAGCCGGAATGAATGGCTCTTTGCGCTGTGTGAAACGGCCTCTCCTGGACCCTCTCCAGGAACGGTTGCAGATCCCACACACCTGCCAGGTCCCGGCTTGGTCGTTTTCCTGCTCTGGGACGGTGGGCAGAGACTCACCCTCCCTGAGCCTTCCTTTGCTCACCTGTTCACTGGGACAGCAGCAGGTGCTGGCCTCGAATGTCATCTTGAGGAGGAAACGAGCTCATAATCGATCCCGCGTGCAAGTGCAGGGCCCAGCACATGCTAACAGTTCAGTGAATGGCAGCCATCATTTTAATTTTGTCCTCAGTCACCCCTCCACAAAATTAACGATGATAATGACAATAGCTGCATCTTTTCCAGCACTTATACTGGTTACTTTATTTAATCTTCACAACCACCATGTGACATCATTATTATTATCCTTGGACTCGTTGTATACCATGTGTTTTACGTCGAGGAGATGCTCTATCAACTTAATGAAGTTAGGAGAGAATGTTCTCAAAAAATAATGCTAATATGGGAAATAATATTTTTTAATGTACAGGATAACAAAAAATGCTCAGTCCTCAATGGCAGATATAGCCATCGTGGAATAGGAAGGTTCTAAAATGAAGAACCACTGAGTAATCAGAATATTAGCATAAGAAATATCTCTCACGGGTTTGCAGGGCTTATGTTTCTGAGTTTGCCACCTCATGTTGATATTATGTTTTTTATAATTGCATATGAACATTTAACATAATAGTGAACTTGAAATACACAAGCCATACATGGCATCTGTCAAGGTTTCTCATATGAATACCACTGTTTTCTCTATCTTAATGACACACAGCACTCCCTGGTCCTCTTTCTGGCTTATTTTTCCATTGTATTTAGCACCATCTGACACACTTTCTTATTTATTCATTATCTGTCCACCCCAGCTAACATGTGAGCTTCACGTGGGCAGAGTTCCTTTCTCTTTTGTTCACTGTGTACCGCCAGCACTTAAAATAGTGATGGCACATAGCGGGCGTCCGGTGAATACGTGTTAAGTGAACAGATGAATAAATGAATGACTGAGTCTCCATTCTGCTGAAAGGGCACCTGCTGAACGGGGAGACCTGGCTGATACTTTTCTCTCCCGAGACCACCCGGCATGCCCAGCTGGGAGATCGTCCCAGCCTCTCACCACTGCCTGGTATCAAGGGACAGTTTCCTGCTGCTCCCAGAGCCCCCTCAGCTCCATCTCATACCCACCCAACACTGGGCCCTTGGCCCCAGGAGGTGCACGGGGTTGGAGGGAAGAGAGAAGGAGGGAGAAAGGAGACGAGGTCAGAGCAGGCCGGGCAGCCAGGCTGGTGATGCTGAGACAGGAGGAAAGAAGCCAGGACTGGTCAGTGTGT
This sequence comes from Cheirogaleus medius, assembly GCA_008086735.1. NCBI lineage: Eukaryota > Metazoa > Chordata > Mammalia > Primates > Cheirogaleidae > Cheirogaleus > Cheirogaleus medius. The sequence goes on from VBSM01003214.1 coordinate 1,897,826, forward strand.
CTCACCGCACTAGAGGGAAGGGAGGGCCGTGTGGGGGCCACAGTGCACATCCCCCTGGACTGACTGTGCCCACTGGAAAACACTGGGACGGGGTAGGTCCAGAGAGGATTCAGGTGTGGCATCAACATTGGCTGCTACCACTCCCACCAACCACTCGGCCTTTTTCAGCTGGGGACACTGAGACCCTGTTGTAGAAGGAAGAGATTCTTCCAAGAATGCATAGCAAGACAATGGCAAACGCCAGGCTTCCTCATGGTCACCAGTTCTGGAGGTCAGAAGGGCTGGGGATTGCCCCGCTTTGGAGCCATGGGGAAGGAACCCCCTAGCTCGTCTCCCCTCCCCTCCTGGGAGAGAAGCACTAAGGCAGGAACATACTCTAAGGTCAGATTCTTGAGGACAACAGAAGTTCTCTTCCTAGTGGCAGGGAGGACTCAGCTCTGGGCAGGCCGTACACCACCCCCACCCCACTCTAATGCTGAGAGCGTTGCCCCATGGGGGTGGGGGGCAGGCGCACCCTGAGCCATCTGCACCCCAGGGTAACTCCATTTTGCCCATGGACTATCTATAGTTAATCCCTTGTTCATCTCATATTTAAATTGTTTTCACTTGGTAAATATTGAGTGTCTACAATGTGCCAGGCAATGTACCAGGCATCAGAGAGAATCTCTTCCCTCCCTCCCTTCCATCCTTCCATCTTCCCATCCTTTTCTTTCATTCATTCATCCTTTCATTCTTTCATACAGCAATACTACCGAGATAGTACAGCCTCATGGATGAGTGATATCCGGAGCTAGACTATCAGGATGTGAACCCTGACTCAGCCACTGACTAGCTGTGTGAGCTTGGCAGGTCACATAAGCTCGATTTCCTTATCTGTAGAATGGGGATAATAATAGCACCTTCCTTATAGGGTTGTGACGAGGATCAGATGAGTTGATGCATGCTAAGTGTCTGAAATAGCACCTGTCATAATAAACACTTCATAAACATCAGCTATTATCATTGTTATTGTTTTATGTGCTTGGCACTGTGCCAGGCACTGAGGCAATTGCTCCAAAATGCTTCCCCCACAGGGACTCTTGCACACCAGCCCTTGTTTCAGTCTCCTGCCTTCTGCTCTGGCCTTGCTGCCTCCAGCCCTGACCACAGAGCTGGGCCTTGCTGTGATTTCCCCCAATCCTGCAGGGCTGCCACCAAATTGTCTCTCCAGCCAGCAGGAGAGAGTCCAGGCAAAAAAAATAAAATCCCATCACAATCTTTTCTCCCAGTCTTACCCCCCTTAGCCTTTCTATACATGCCCTAACCTCGGCCCATCCAAGCCTGAGGTGCTTCATATTCATCCTCAACGGTCCCGCCTTTTTGCCTTCATTGGTTGGGCCTTGATGGATCCTCACCCCAGGAAGCCCCCCCTTTATGCCCCTCAGCCAAGAATCATGAGGTCTGCCTTCAAATCCATGTTTGCTACGTTGCTTTATTCTGTGAGCAATGGGGAGCCATGGAATGCTCTTGAGCAGCTGAGTGACACATTCAGAGCAACACTTTAAGAAAATAGATCAGACTCTGTATAGGATGGAGACAGGGAAGAAACTGTAGGTGGGAAGGCCAGGTAGGAAGACTTCTTCCAGAAGGGCCTTTGGAGGAGTGAGGGTCTAGTCTTCCTGTACTGTATCTCCCCTCCCAGCCTACTTTAGTCTTCCACTGTAGAATCAGGTCCTGTGATCTCCCCAGTGTGACTCAATGAGTCAATGGGAGAGTCAAAACAAGGACCCCATGCCCTGCCCCCTGCAATGCACCTGCTTAAGCCCCGAGGCTCAGAGCCGCCCCTCACTCCGTTTGCATTCTGCTACAGCCACAAGGCAGGCTCTTCTGGTCAGTGGGGACACTACAGATAACAGGGGATCAGAGCGAGGCTGGACTGTGCCTTACACTCGCTGCAGCCCGTGCACCAAGCATGGGGGGCCCCGAATGGCAGGCTCCTCAAGCATCGGCAGAGCCAGCAGGTTAGCAGCACACAGCGGTGCTCTCTCATTCCCTGCTGGGAGAAGGAAGGAGCCTATATTCTCTCCATTAATCCCTACAAACAATCCTGGGAAGTAGCTCCTGTTTTAAGCCCTGTTTTGTAGACGGTGCAACTGAAGCTCAGAAAGCAGAGTCTTGCCCAGGGTCAGGCAGCCACTGGATGGTGGAGTCAGAATTTGAACCCAGATCTGATTCCAAAGCCAGTGCCCTTCCCCATCCACATAGAGAGCAGCAGAAGGGACGTGAGGGTCCCAAGGCCACATTCCCTGGGCCCACCCATTGCAGAAGCCAACAACAGAAGGAGCCCTGGAAAGACTCAGCCAGCCCTTCGGGCTGCAGAGCATCTGACGCTCAGCTGGGCTGTAGCCTGCGGACATGCTTGGACTCATGGAAGGGAAAGGGAGGGAGAAGGGGAGGCTGAGCCCTCAGGGGAGCAGGGCCGACGTGAGGGGCTGGAGTTGGAGTATATGGGTACCCAGGGCCCGGTCCCATGCCTGCCTCTGACTTGTTATACAACTCCGAGTCCTTCCCCTGAGAGGACCGTGGGTTTGATGGGCTCTATCAGCCCTTCCTGCCAAGGCTTAGGTGTTTAGAGCTGGTGACCACATGAGAACTATGGATTTGGGGAAATGGAATAGAGCTTTGAAAGATACCCTCCCATATCTACGGAGGCTGGAGTGGGCCCTCTCCCATCCACAGAGGAGATGTGCCTGCACGTGGACCAGCCATCTGACCTGTGGCTGAGCTTTGCAGTCTCAGGATCTGTGGGGGTCCCTGGAACCCGAATCTGCAACCGCTGAGAGCAGCGGGTAAGAGCACAGACCCCAGCAGTCTTACTTCACATCCTGCTTTGCCACTCATCACCCGTGTGACTCTGGATATGGTGGTTACCTCTCTGTGCCTCAGTTTCCCCATCTGTAGACTGCATTCATATGACTGCCTCTGGGGAGTGTCAGGGAAAGGGCTCAGCCCAGCACCTACCAGGTGCTCAGTAGGTGGCAGCTGCCGATATTGTTGTGGGTCCTGAGACCCACAGCTCCCGGGCAGGGGTGGGTGCTCCGGGGCTCAGGCCTGCACAGGGCCTGCCCCAGCCCCCCACTGGGTTGAGAGTCCTCCTCCCTCCTTGGAACGGAGCCTCGAATCAGGGTGCTGCTGCCAACCCCTCCCTCCTGGCTTGGCAACGTGAAGACAACGCCGGCCAAAAATATTTGTGTGGGTGGCGGAAAGTTAACTTTTCCGCCTCTCTCTTCTTTCCTGGAAACCGTGGCCACCGTCAAATACAGCAAAACAGAAGCAGGGATAGAGTAGGGTGAGGCCCCTGCAGGGACTCGGAGGAGCCCTGCCCCCTCCAACGCCCACCTGTCTGCCTCTGGCCATCTGGCTCTGTGGGGGTCGGGAGAGTGGGGTCTGGCTTAGGATCGTGGGTCCTGTGATGCCAGAGTTGGATGGACCCCCAGCATCGTCTGGGTCAGCCCTGCCATTGTGCCCCTGGGGAGCTGACTCCAGAGTACTGAGAGCCCCTGCCCAGGTCGCACAGCCAGTCGGGTCTCTCCAGAATTCTACTGGCTCTTCGTGAGGGTCTAAGAGTCTTTGAAACTCAAATGGCAGAAACGTGGCAGCAGCCGGCAAGTGAGAAAGCACCTGGAGAGGAGTGAGGGCCTGGAGCCATCTCTGCGGTGTCTCTTTGGCCACGTCTCTGCGATGTCTCTGTGGCCACGATCAAGGTCAAGGTGTTAGAGCCAGGTTAGAGTCCCAGCCATTAGCTGTGTGACTCAGGTGAGAAGTTGCTTCACCTATCTGCGCCTCTCCTTCCTCAGCACTGAGATGGGACAGTAACAAGGTACCGCTCTCGTGGTTTGCCGTGAGAACTCGCTGCAGTAACCCCAGCAAGGAGCACGGGATGAAATAGGTGTGCAGTACTGTGAGCTCCTCTTCCTCCCCCCGGGGCAGAAGGTGGGCTTCTTTTTCCAGATTTCCCTGCCGCAGAGGCTGATAGAATAGGTGCCAGGGTATCTTTCCGATCCTGACGCTTGTCACTTGTTTGCCTTTCCCCTGGTTGGCTCTGATTTGTCCTGGGGCCTGGTAATGCGCTTATCTCTCCACCCGCCTACCGCACTCTCCTGGCACAGCCCCAGCCAGAAGCCAGGGCCCTGACCAGCCCGCTGCGCTGGGGGGTGTCTGACCCCTGCTTGGGGGGCGGAGGCATGGCCACAGCGGCTGAGGTCAGTCCAGTCCCTGGGGTCACTCATGTCCACAGACTTGCACAATGTTCAGGATTCTTACTGCCCATGGGAAGCCAGTGTGTGTGTGTTGGGGGTGGGTGGGTACTTCTCTCCCCATTTTGCAATAGGATGAACGAGATTAGGAGGGTTCACACTTGCCTGAGTTCTCACAGCTAAGCAGTGGTGGAATCCGGTCTTTAAGTCAGATCCGTTAATTCCAGGGTTTCCTCCCAAGTGGAATTGGCCATTAGCTGTCTTAAGCGCTACCCGCCCACCCTGGGGATCTCGTCCACCCCCACCCTATGCTTGCACAAATTATTTCTAAACCTTTGTCCCCAGCTGGCACCCTGCCTTGCTCTCCAGGCCCAGTGGAACTGCCCGCTGCTCATCTCCCCCAGAAATCCAAAACCCTAACTCGTCCCCCTGCTCCACGGGACACCTGCTCCTTCCCATTTATCCCTGATCTCTATTAACAAAATCACTCTGTCACCAGAGCTAGGAGCCTGGGCTGCATCTGAGACTCCTCCCTCTCCCTCCACACCCACTCTCCATCTGCCTCCGAGCCCAGCCAATTCTCCCGCCCAAGTCTCTCCCCCATGCACCCCTCCCCACCAGCCCCTGCAGGAAACCTCCATCCCCTCTCTCCGTGATCATCGTCGATCTTAACATTTATAAATAAGCCTCCTAATATTATTTTTGTTCTTGTTATCATTAACAGCTCTCCCACCAGATTTTAAGGCTTCATGAGCCAGAGTATCATATCATCTCCAGTCCCCACTATGTCCCCAGGACTTTTTATGGTATCTGAAATATAATAATAGGAGCTTAAGAAATTTTTGTGGAATGAAAGAATAGCCAATATGTGTTAAGTTATGGCTTAGAAACTGTGCTAAGCCCTCTGCATGCATTTTCTCATGTAGTCCTTGGTGCAACACTAAATGGGAGTTATTACAATACCCATTTTACCGAGGGGAAGTGGAGGTTTTAGAGAGGTTGTACAGCTTGCTAACCCAGTGGTAGGGCTGGGATTCTAACTCAAAGCCTGGGCACCATCTCTCTGGGTGCTGAGCCTCCCCTTCTTCCTTCTTCTGCCCCATTCCTGAGATTCCATGACAGAATTCTCTTTAGGGGGTACCCAGATAAGTATCTTAAAATAACTAGATGTTTATTTATTGTGCATTAGGGGAAAAATGACTTAGCACAATAATACTTGTGGTTTTCCTGCAATTATTGCTTAAGATAAGTCTAAAGTAATAAAAGCAAGTTATTTGAAGTTGACTAAAGGAGAAATATTAAGTACATAAAGTTTCAGGTAGCATAAGGATATGGTGAAATTCTGGGATGTTGAATGGCTGAAGCTTGGGAAACACTGTGAAAGTGTGGGACCCATACCTTAAACCCCAGCCAGTTCTCAGAGTCACCTGAGAGGGGGCAGGTCTCGGAAATTCAGCCGGGAACACCCAGCGAGCTGTCTCATGTGCCGTTTCCTTTCTCCCTGTGCAGAGAGATCGCCTTGAAGGGTCTCATACACCGAGTTGGGTTAAGAAGGAGGGCTTGGAGGTCCACCACTCCACCCAGCCCTGGAAGGACTTATCTTCCCCTCAGCCAGACCTCACCCCAACTCTGGGACTCAGCAGAGCAAGGAGAAGCTGCAAAGAGCCAGAGAAGACCCCCCAAGAGGAGCAGAGACCAGCGTCACACGGGTGCCCCGGCCCAGGCCCTGCCCGGGCCCAGGAGCCAGCTTCTCCGCATCGCTGGGGAGAGGCAGCACCATGCTGGGCCCTCACCTGCCTCCTCCACCCCTTGGGGCCAGCGAAGGGAGGCCTGCGCCCTGCGCCTTCCGGATCCCCGATGGGAGCTACAGGTGTCTGGCTCTGGAGGCCGAGGAGAGCAGCGGTGAGGAGGGCCAGCAGGGAGAGGCGGGGATCATGGACCTGGAAGAGGACGAGGGGGTGAGCAGGAGTGGGGACAACTCTGCCTGCAGAGCCACCCAAGGGTCACCGCAGCTGCCCAGAGCCCTGGACCTCCAGCAGCCCGGGTGCTCCAGGGAAGTGCAAGGGGGGCCGCAGCAAGACAGGGTTGGCCAGGACTGGGATGCGGCGAAGGCCCGGCAGGTGACACCAACCAGCCCCAGCCCTAGCCCTGGGCCCAGGGTAGCCCAGAAACCAGGTAAGCTTGTGTTTCTTTTTGTCTAGACTTCCAGAGTCACAGGGGACCCCATAAGTCCTTAACACAGGAGCTCCTGACCACAGTTTCCCATGATACGTAACAAGCCATCACGGTCTCACGCCTAGATCAACAGCTGCGGAGAGATGGGAGCAGCTACGAGCGCAGTGCGGCTCCAGCTGCACCGAGTCTAACCCCACGCCTTCCTCGCTAGACAGGGCACGTGAGAAGGCGGTGAGACGGAGCCACCTTATCTTGCTTGGTTAAAAAAAAAAAATGTCCATCTCTCGTGTGCCCTGTAATCATTAGTGGTAGCAAATGCCGGTGGAGTCTCGGGCGACCGACGGGCAGGACCTCCTTAGTAAACATATTGAGTGCCGGCTCCTCGAGGGTGCTGGGGACGCAGCCCTGGGGGGACAAAACAGACATGGTCACTGACTAGTGGAGCTTATGAGGGAGAGACTGAAGCCTTTGGTCCAATCTGACCACCCGATTTTACAGAGTGAGGAAGAGACTGCTCAAGGTCGCTGGGCATATGAGTGGCTGAGCTGGGCCCCCATTCCTCACCTAGGCCTCGGTTTCCCATCTGTTAGAGATGACAAAGGCAGGACCCATGCCACCTGGGCTGCAGTGAGATCCAATGACAGCGTGTGGGGAGAGTGGGGAAGGGAGAATGATGATAATTTCCCGCAGGCGGCTGGAGTCCGCCGGGCGGGGCGGGACAGGGAAGCCCAGGCTGAATCACCTCCGCCGCCAGGCCCATGGAAACGCTGAAGTGGGTCCAGATGGGGAGGACGTGAGCCGGGCCACGCTTGGCTCAGGCAGGAGCCGCTGCCAGCAGAGCCCGGGGGTGCGGGGCGTGCGGGGGACACAGTCCTGGGAGTGCTAGTGCGTCAGGAAACTGAAGGAACACTTCATTTCTCTGCAGGCGTCGCTGACGCCCAGCTGGCATCTCACCAACCTTCCTGCCCACTCCTCTCTCTGAAATAATCCTCTTCAGGCTCTGATCACCCCCATGGCCACCATTCCCTGCCCCCCCCCAGGCTTGGGTCACACAGGGAGCTGGGCAGGAGCAAGGAGGGACCTTCAGTGCCCCTGGGGCAGGAGGAAGGAGGACTCAGAGAGGCTCAGCAGTCTTGAACTTGGCGGTGGGCCCCGGCACCAGAAACAGCCCAAATCTGGGTCTCTTAGAGCCTGAAGCCCCCAGGCCCTTCCCCGCTCGCAGACTGAGGCTGGGGGTCAGGAGACACAGCCGCCGGTTCTGGGCCTCTGTGCTGGCCAGCCGAACCCCAGCACATTCCTTTCCTTTGATGAGCTTCAGTCTCCTCATCTATGAAAAGAGAATAAAAACATGAGTCCTATCTACCTCAGAGAGCTGTTGTGAAGTTGCAACGAGCTTAGACATGGCAGTGTTTTGGAAATTTTAGAGTCATCTAGATAAATATGTGAGGGATGCTGAAAATTAATTTAAATTACCATCATGAGTTCACCAATATGGCTGCTGCTCTTTGTTAAGCACTTATGTGCTAAGACCAGTGTGCTAAGAGCTTTACATTGATTGACTGACTGATTGATTGATTGATTGATTGAATTGGGGGATTGTGGGGAGAGGTGTTGAGTTGCCTTGTTTGTTTTTGTTGAGACAGAGTCTCCCTCCGTCACTCTGGGGAGAGAGCAGTGGTGTCATTGTAGCTCACTGCAACCTCCAGCTCCTAGGCTCTATCTAAGTGACCTTTCTGCCTCAGCCTCCTGGTAGCCAGGACTACAGGCATGCGCCACAACACCTGGCTGGGCTTTTTTTTTTAATTTCTTCTTGGCAGAGATGGGGTCTCGCTCTTGCTCAGGCTGGTCTCGAACTCCTGAGCTCAAGCGATTCTCCCGCCTCGGCCTCCCAGAGTGCTAGGATTACAGGTGTGAGCCACTGCGCCCGGCCCACACTTTTCACTTTATTTAATCTCATAGCAATCGCCACGAGGGAATACTGCTATTATCTTCATTACACAGATGGGAAGATTGAGGCTCAGAAAATACAAGTGACTTGTCCAAGATGTATGGCTAGCAAGCTACAAAGTCATGATACAGTCACAGTTTTTGAACATGGAGCTCGTGCTCTTAGCCACCACTCTTTTCTGGGGTTGTAAGGGTAAAATGTTGTCTGGGAGACACCCTGGAGTGAAAGAGAACATGAATGGAGAGGAGACAAGGGACTACCTTAATGAACTCTGTTGACAGGTCATTTGATAGAATCTTACTCTTGTTATTGTACTATAGCCTTCAAGGCAGGTATTATTCTACCATTTTACAGGCAAGGCAACTGAGGCTCAGAGATCTAAGTCTTCTGCCCATTTAAGTCTTCACACAAGCAGTGCCAGAGCTGAGACAGTGACCGTGTTCTTCTTTCGTCGAACAGTTTGGTTCATTCCACTCTTTAACATCCAGCCAGCTGGCCATCCAGTTCTGGTCTGAATGTTTCTAGGGACAGAGGGGACGGGAGTGACAGGAGGATGGAATGAGCAGGGAAGACTTCTTGGAGATGGAGGCAGGAAGGAGGCCGGGTCTTGCAGAAGAGTTAAAATCTGGGTGGTCTTGGGTCAGAGCCCACACCGGCCTTTCTGCTCCCTTGGGAATGGGAGTGGCCAGAGTCCCTTCTCTCTGCCCGGAGATCCGGAGGGAAGAAGCCTGAGGGCTGCCAGGTTATTAGTGGATTAGAACTTCCTTTTAAAGCTTCCTCCCATTACGCCGGAGGATTATAAGCATCTTCAGACAATTATACCCATCCTTCCGCAATTATACCTGCCTCTGTAGAGGGATCCCTGGCAGTTTTAAGTATGGGCCATGGCATTTTCTGCCTTGGGCACCAAAGAGATCTTTATTTGGAATTGGTGGGCACCAGTGCCATTTCTCTAAGGCCTGAGTACCGGCTGAGCAGGGCAGAACAGAGTCCTTGGCAGGCTGGAGGGGAAGGGGCCACAGAAAGATGAGGTGGGCAGCAGCTCAGCTCCAGTTTCCTGCCACCAGCTACTGCCAACTTGGGGGAATACATGTGGGAAGGAAAGTGTCACGTAGCTCATGATGAGGCCTCAGCCATCACTAGCTGACCCACAGCTTGCTAAGAGAGCCCCACACTGTGGCCATCTCCACAAAGCTGGTCATAACTGGCAGGGCTTATTGAGATTATTGTACAGATGGAGACTGAAGCCCAGAGATGGCAAGCAACCTCTCCAAAGTCACACAGTAAGTTGATGGCAAACCTGGGGCTAGAATCCAGGGCTTCTGTATCCCAGTTCCCCTGCCAGGGATGACTTCATTTCACCCTCTGAACAACCCTGTGACATCCATACTTTCCTTATCTCTGTTTTACAGATGAGGAAACTAAGGCATAAGGAGTTTAAGTGGATCGTCAAAGTCTCACAGCCTGTGGGTGGAGATTTGAACTCTGGGAGGTCTGGGCCCCAGCTTTTTACCACCCTCTCTGCTGCCTCGTCTCCATAGCGACAGGCAGCAGGCTGTGTTCTTCCACCCACCTGGGGCTGGAAAAAGGTTGTTCAGGCTCTGGCAGTCAGTGGGAGGTTCTGCCAAGCCACATTCCCTCCCCTTCAGACGTGCTCTGGGAGACCTGAGACCTGCGACCCACCGCTGAGCCAGCCCCTCCTTTGCCGGTGGCCATTTGTTATTGGGGGTCAGGGGTGTCTAGAGTATTCAGAGGCCTTTCCAACTCCAGCGGGTATGGTTCTGAGCCTCTGGCTGGGGGTGGAGTGTGGGTCTGTGTTGTCAGATGAGCCCTGTCCCTGGGCATGCATGTCTTGTTGAGGCAGAGGAACTGTGCCCATGTTAGGAGCTGACAGCGGTCACTGGGCCAAGGACAAAGCCCCTGCTCCTCAGGCTGGGGCAGAGAGGGCAGACAGAGCAGGAGGCTGGGCGGGAGGCTGCCCACTGCCCCTCCTACTCCCCACTCCACAGTCACCGTGGCAGGAGGGCGATGGCAAGGAACATTGCTCACAGGTTCACATATACCTCGCTGTGAACTCACACATACATGCTTTCACCCACATGCATAAACACGTGTAGACACACTGTATAGATGCCATGTTCTCATGCAAACATTCACATGTATGCACTCACACATCTGCATACTTGTGGATGCCCTCAGACACTCAGACATCCATGCATGGGGTACACACTGTCACACGCCCCCCCCCCC
>VBSM01003214.1:1908533-1944133 GCA_008086735.1 Cheirogaleus medius
CCCCAGGGCAGGCCGGGGCGGGGCGGGCGGGGCGGCGCTAGGGCCCCGGGGAGCAGGCGGCAGGAGCGCGGCTGGTCCGCCAGCCTGCCCCGAGCTCCGGCTCCAGGTCCCGGGTCCTGGAGCGGGTGGCGGCGGCGGCGGCGGCGGCGGCGAGGAGGGGGCGTCGGGCGCGGAGCCGATGCCTGGCGCAGGGCGCGGGTGACGGGGATCTCGGGGCCGGGCGCCCTGACGGACGCGGCCAGGTGTGTCGAGGCGGCGGCGCCGGGGAGCTGGGGGACCGCGCGCAACGGCCGGAGGTGAGTGAGGGGCGCCGGCCCGGCAGGGGTGCGGGCGCCGCGCGAGCCTCGCCCCTTCCCACCTGCGCCCTTCGCGGCGCCGCCCAGGAGGAGGTGGCACATCTGGGCTCCAGTCCCGGCTTGCTGGGTGACCTTGGCCAAGTCGCGTCTACACTCTGGGCCTCAGTTTCCCCACCTGTAAGGGGGATGGAGGGATCTCGAGGCTGTCGAGCAGCTCAGGAGCGGGAGGACGCACGGACACCGGGAATCTACTCTTCGGGCTGCTCAGGGGCTCCGGCCTTTCAGCCTCTCCCCGCAAGCAGATCAGGGGACAAGGCAGCCCCGGGCTCACTAGTGGGCGACAGTTCCTGGCTCTGTGCCCCCCAGCCCGCTCTGGGAAAAGTCAGACCGGCTTGACGCAGGAACACGGCAGGTTGGGTTCTGCCCGGGGTTGACCAACATGGGCGCCTGCGGGGGCAGCGGGAACGGAGTGTGCTGGGCCCGTGCCCCCCCTTCCCGCGGGTGGGGCCCCGGGCGCGGGGGTCTGGCTGTGCAGGCGGGGCATGCAGGATACCAAACTGTCACATCGCGGGACCACCTGGCCCAAGCCCCATCTGGGGAAATTCAGGCCTTCCCTGAGCACCTTGGGGACAGGGGAAATGTCCGAAGGGTTTCACATCACAACGCCCCTGCTGTTGCCCCATCTGCTGAGGTGAGAAGCCAGTCCCTGGAGGTGCAGTGATTGGAGGGTGCGACTCTTTGCTATGCCACTTCACTGGGGAGTCAGGGGGCTCCATCCAGGGCCCTGGCACTACCTCTTTGAAGACTCTGGGGAAAAGGTGTCCTTTCCTCCCCTGGCATCACCCCAAGGTATGAGCTTAATCTGGATGGGGACAGGGACCCCTCTGGCTTCCATGCCCAGGTTGTGTAGAAGGGACAAGAGCTGAGTAGGAAGCAGCATGTACCTCATTCCTGACTCCCCACCCTGTCCTGAGTGGCAGGTGGCACTGCAATAAACCGACTTTCTGTGTGATCGTGGAGCAAGCCCCTTGCTCTCTCTGGCTCCCAGTGAGAGGGTTGGCAAGGTGGCCACCTGCACTGGACACAGCAGTGCTGGTGGTGGCTGTAGGGCTAGCCAGAGGGTGCCCTACCCCCTGTCGTGTTGGAAAGTGTGTAGGGGGTGAGGTTGGATGCGGATCAGGAGGACCAGGCTTCTCTGGGGCAAGGGATTGGAAGTCTTACCAGTGCCAGCCTGCCCTGTCACCAACCCCAGGCCTGGCCACGTCCCATGTTGAGGGTCACAGCCACCAATAGAAACTGATGATGTACTCCCCCTACTACTTACCATATTACCTCTGACAGTCAGATGAGACCCCTCGGGGGAGTTGAAAATGTCCCCTGCCTCTGTCTTCATATGAGATCTTCGGTTGGTTCTAGTCCTCAGTTTCTCCAGTACCAGGGGGGACGGACTAGTATCACTCTAGCTTGATATTTGGAGAGCTTCCCCCAGGCAAATTGTTTGCTGCTGCTATGCCTGGATTGCAGCCCCCACTTTTCAGGCCTGCCCCTACTTTGCAAGTAATGGGACAGCTCCCTCCCACCCCCCAACTAGCACCTAAACTAAGCTGTGGTTGGACTCAGCATTTACATGGTTAAAACGAGGCCTTTAACTCCTTCCCTCCTTAGTCAACCATTGCCCTTATCCACTCCCCTTCCCCTGGATACTCCCAGGCCTCTTCCTTCAGCCTTTTATCCAATCTCCAATGTTAGAGTAGGGGAGACTGAGGCCAAGGAGGGGAAGAGACCTATCTGCACAGGGTGATTCTGTGGGCAACAAGAGCCCCTCTCCTTGGGAAAGAGCCACTCTTGGTAAGTGGGAGGGGGCTGGTGGCCATGGAGCATCTGGAGAGAGGGGAGAAGCACAGGAGCCTCCTTCCATCTCCTCTCCGCCGCTAGTCCTGCCCCATGTCCAGGTTGACATGTGTCTCCCCGAGCCCACTTCAGAGCTCTGGGAGGCGGCCGGGCTGGGGCCAGCAGGCTGCCTCCACCTGCCAGGGCTGCCCTCCCACAGGCCGAGCACACCTCCAGGCCTCGGGCCTAGCCCGGGAGGCACCTTTTCCTTCAGGGCAGCTCCCAGGCTTCCAGACATGAGCTCATCAGAACCGCTGGTGCCAGGAAGGGAGGGACCGAGGGGAAGCAGGCAGGGCTGCCCAGATAGGGGCACGGGGTGAGGGCCTGCAGGCTCTGGTCCCCCCCCCTCAGTGAGGAGGCAGGGGCAAGACAGACCAGCTGGAGGTCAACTGGGAGGGGTTGCAGACAGGCCAGTGCCCTGGGCTGCAGCGCTGGGCCAACCTCTGCCACCTACTCACTTGCTGTGTGACATTGGGTAAGTCCCTTGCCCTCTATGAACCTTAGTGTCCCTGGCTGGCAATGAGGTGGGGTGGGTGCTTGGGCACTGTGAACAAGGCAGACAGACCCTTGCCTTTAAGGGGCTTGCATTTTAATTGGGGAGATAGGCAAGAAAAAAGGAAGGAAATAAATCATCAAAATAGTTTCAGAGAGGCCAAAGAGCCATGAAAAAGTAAGCCATGCTGTTAGCATAGAGAGCAGTTAGAGAGGCTACTCTGGGCTGCGGTGGTTAGGAAAGGCCTCTCTCAGGATGTGGTTTTGGAGCGGAGACCTGAATGTATTTAAAGGAGTGCTCAGGGCTTCCTGGAGGAGGCATATCTGGAACTGGGGCCTAGAAGAATGGGAGTGATTTGGTTGGGGGGGGAGGGTGTTCTAAACTAGGGGCTGGGCTGGGGCTGGGGGTGGGCACTGGTTGTAGGTTGCATCCTATGGGGCGCCCAGCTGCAGACCCAAAGGCACTCCGCTGAGATGTGGCGAGAGGGGTGGCCGGGCCTGCCTGTGGAGAGGCTCTGCTGAGTTAGGCTGCTGTGTGTGTGAGCTCAGAGTCCTTTGTGCACTGTCCCTGGACATTGGGGCTCAATTGCTACCCAGTGTGGCCAGAGGAGGAGTCAACATGGAAATAGCCTCCAGGCCCTGTAATTCCAGAGGCTTACAAATGCCCTCTCTCCAGAATGAAATCTGTACCAACTGGCTGCTGCCTGAAATTCCACTACCCTAGCTTCAGCTTTTCCACTTGGTGGAAGGGTAGTATAGTCCTGTGAAGACCCTGCCCTACCCTACCCTTCCTGGCCTCCCAGGGCTGCTGAGGGTGGAGCAAAATTCTGCCTACTCCTGACTTTCTGCAGGAATGCCTCCTGCCTGGCTAATCACAGATTCTGTGCTTGGACCCCCTGGGTCCTCTCCTGGCTAGCTAGCCGGGAGATCCCAAATATGTTATGTAACCTCTCTGGGCTTTTGTTTCCTCATCTGTAAAGTAGAAGCAATAACAGACCCTATCTTGTATTGCTGTTCCAAAAATCAAATGAGATGCTAAATGCTTAAAAAATGAGCTACTACTTATTAATAGTATTATCGTGTTTTGATCTCTGTTAAAATAGGAGATGGGCCCTTGAGGAGATGGGCTCTCATTCAGGACTCGCTCATACATATGTCAGTATAAATTACTTTTTGACGTGTGGACAGGGACAGGTTTTGCTGGTGGGAGAATGGGCACAAGCACAGTGGGAATGGGCCTGGACTGAGCCTTAGGAGCGGACGCTTGAACCTCCAGTCTTAGCTGACCGGCTGGTGGTCTGGAAAATTGTTGCTTTAGTTCTGACTGCTCTGAAATGGGCTAGTGAGGATCCAAGGGGCTCGTGGTCAGTAGACATCAAAAACATGGGGCCAGTAGGAGGGCTGAAACTATGGTGTCAAAGGTCAAGGAAGGGGAGGGCTGGATGAGCCCCTCCGACAGGAAAGTGGGCTGACCTGAGACACTCACATCTGATCCTCCGGGGTAAAAGCTCTTGAAGTCTAAGAGTGCTCAATAGATAAAAGGCACAGTTCTTGAAAAATAGCTGTTTACTGTCATGAGTGTTCTGAGTTCTTTACATGTCAACAACTCCATGAGGTAAGTACTGTTATTATCACTGTTTTGTAGATGGGAAACTGAGGCACAGAGAGGTTGGTTAAGGGAGCCCCTAAAGGCACACAGCTGGTAAGTGGCCACATTCAAACTCAGGCAGTCTGGCCCCCAAAGCTACATGCTTAACTGCTGTACAACGCCATCTCTCCCACATTAGATGGGGTGCCAGAGGCTCAGAGAGGCTAAGCCGCTGGTCCAGGAACACAGTTTTTCTCTTTGATTCTCATCATCACTGTCCCATAGATCCTAGGAGAAGCCTCACGGGATCTGAGGTTCAGGGCTCTGAGGTTGGTCCTTGAACCAGCTCAGCCCCTTTCCTTCCCCTCCCCCATGCCCCTGAGAGTAGGTCAGGGAGGATCAAGTGTGCCCTGTGGGCACTGTGGGCACGGGAGGCTCTGCCAGGGCCCGATGAGAGGGCGTTGGAAGTGCCATGGAGCTTGAGTGGATCCCAAGTGCCTGAGCTGTAATAAACTCCCATGCAGTTGACATGCCTCCATCGTTGTACAGTAGAGGGAAACTGAGTCCAGACACCAGCCCAAGGTCCCACAGACAGGAGGAAGCCCTTCATCTCTGGGCCTCCTGTTCTGCCTTCAGGGCTGCTTAGTACTTGTGGGCACCACGGGGAGATGGGACGTTGGGGACCCTCCTCTTAATCCCAAGGTGGCCCTGGCCTTAGCCAGGACACGAGTCCCGAAATGGGGCCCTTTGAGAGGGCACAGGAGTTGGGGGATGGGGAGGGCACTGAATAAAAAATAGACTGTCACGCGCATGGAGAGCAAGCCTGCCACGGTACCCAGCCCGAGCCAGTTGGCTCCCTCATGCCCAGCTGCCAGGCCCCACTCAGGTCTCCTGCTGGGGGCTCCACCCACCCCACCCTGGCTCTGGGCCCGAGGCTGAATGCTCCCAGCCACCCTCTTCTCTCCCTCCTCCACCCCTGCCCAGCCTCCAGACAGATGGTGCTCTCACTGAGCTTGGGTGGGCCTGAAGCTCAGCTGTTGGCTTTAAGCTGTGCCAGGGGGGGTCTGGCATCAGCACACACTGGCTGTGTGGCCTTCCGTGAGGCCCTTTCCCTCTCTGGGCCTCAAACATTGACAGAGGAATGCTGCCAATTAGCGCTCTTTACAGTTTTCAAGCCTTTCCCAGATCTCTCATTTAGACCTGGCAAACAGTGCTGGAGACCCCACTCGGGGAGGTGACATGATCTGCAAAGGCCACTCCGCTGGGGAGCAGCAGAGCAGAGGCCTATACCCCGACAATCTTGCAAATCCCAGTCCTGTACAACTCTGGGTGAGCAAGGTCACATGGAATCACGGAGGCGGAAGGCTTCGCGGGAGTATAGCGAGCCGTGTTTTATTTATTTGTTCTTCTGCTCAGTCAACGTCGCCCAGCTATGACCCAGGCACGGGGGCGTGGGCACAGTCAAGGGCCATGCTCTGCGGGGGCAGGGCAGACTGATGTTAAAACAAAACAGGTGGAATTAAACATCTGACAGGAGGCTGGAGGAGAGGTAGAGGGTGCTGTAGTGGGGGAGTGTGGCCTCCCAGGAAAGGGAAGGGCCCTGGAGATCTGTGAGCAGGCCTGAAGGGCGAGGAGCGTGGTAAGAAGGCGTCATTGAGGGTAAGTGAAGAAAGGGCTCTAGGAGAAAGAGCAGCTCGTGCAAAGGCCCTGGGGTGAGGGGGTGCTTGGCGTGTTGTCTGAGCACATGAAGGAGGGCCAGCGTGGCTGCAGCCTAGGGAGGGTGAGGGGAGGGGAGTCACTGCATGGGGTCCCGGAGCCACGGGGCTGCTCGTGCAGGGCCTGGAGCCCGCCAAGGGGTGGAGGCAGATCCTAGGAAGGAGGAGCATCCTGGTACTGGTCTGGGGGGCTGGTCCTGTCTCCTTTTCCCCTTTCCCCTGGCTGCGAGTGCTATCAACAGGCCCCTCCACCTCCCCCAGCCAGCATGGGTGACTGAATGCAGAGTCCTCTTCCTGGATCTCACTTGTGTCCTAATGGCCACCTGCTGCATCCTGCCTGCAAGGAGGGCTGCGATGGTCGCGGGCCTCAGATGCAAGCTGGGGAGGGCACGTTCTTGGGCAGGAGGTGACAGTCACTCAAGCTGAGCACCTCTGTGCAGGTGGATCCTTATTTCCTCTTAGCCCTTGTGAGAGTCTGTGGACCCCAGAAGTTCAGCGTTTTTTGGCTGAAGGAAGGCCTGTCCCTGGACATACTCCCACTGCCCGTCCCCTGTGCCACTCCAGGGACCAAAGCTCTCTGGGGCCAAAGCCCTGGGATGGCAGTCAGGAGGCTTGTGTTCTGAGCCCAGCTCTGCTATATGCTCTTGGCACATCCCTTTTCCTCTCTGGGCCTCAGTTTCCCCATCTGTACTGTAGGGAAATAGTCTGGTTTTTCTGTACTCAGTATGGCCCACGGATGCAGTATCAGCGTCACTCAAAAGCTTGTTAGAAATGCAGACTCTCTGGCCCCACCCCCGGCCTCCTGAATCAGAATGTGCATTTTAACAACATCCCTGAGTCATTTCTATGTACTTTAAAGTATGAGAAGCTCTGTTCTAGGTCAGTCATTTTTAAACTTAAAAAAAAAAGAAAAAACCTATAGAATCTTCTTTCCTCTCCAAAGTTTTATATAAAATACACATAAGAGGGGACCCACCCATTCTATGTTTATTCATCCCATGAACAGGGAGGGGGAGGAGTGGGGAGGGGCTTTGTTAGGATGGGCTCAGAAGGGAGGAGGCAAAGATGCAGCAGCCCAGTGGAGGGGTGCCGTCTTCTCAGGCCTCTCTTTACCCCTTGAGAACTCCTGAGCAGGGGGCCTCTAAGAGTCCTTTCGGCTCTGACTTCCAGGGTCATCTGTCTTATGAGTTTGGAAAGGGGGGCTAGGGGGAGGGTGCTTGACAGTCCTCAGCCTAGTGACGTCGTTGCCTGCTTCTCCCCATCTTGGTGCCCTGCCCTCTTCCCTTTGGAATCCCTGAAAGAGTAGCTGGTGCTATTCTTAGCATGACATGGCGGTGAGAAGAGAACATATTAGTGCATTATTTATGCCTCTGAGTCAACAGGATTACACCCAGGGCTCCCAGAACATGCCCCTCCCAGCATGGCCTTTGTCACAGCCATGACAGGCGGTCCACTTTGTGCAGACGGGAGGGCAACTTCCCAGGACCCAGAACCCATCCCTTGTGGCCCTGTCTATCCCAGCTCAGGGCCCCTCGCCCTCAAGCTGGGAAAGGGATCATGAAATACAACAGTCAGGACTAGGAGAGAGCTGCTTGGGCCATGCCATTTCATGTCATCATTGGTTGAGTGCATATTTACTGAGCACATGTTACATGCAGAAGGTGTGGATGCATAGATAGATGAAACGGGGTTCCTGCCTTCCAGGAGCTCACACTTTAGCCAGAGTTAATGTGCCCTAGCATAGGTGCCAGGCATTTGTATATGTGAGAGCCGTTCCCTGCAATCACCCAGCAGGGCAGGAATTTAGAGACCATTTTAGAGGAGGAAACAGAGGCTCCGCATATACAAGGCTTGCTAAGGGTCATCATAGCTAGTGATCAGATCGAACTCAGATTGGCTAGAATAAAATGACCATTTTCTCTATTTATTTTATTTATTTATTTTTCCTACCCTTCTTTTGCTGCAAAAAATGACCATTTTAGGTTAAATGGTAGCATGTAGTGTTAAGGCTTTGGGAACCCTCTGCACTGCCCAGTAAGAGGGGCCTTATGGCTGGAAGGAAATTAACTGGTTGATGTCCCATTCTCCGTGAGCCCTGAGTTACTGGAGAAGTCATATGTGTCCAGTTTTCATGAGCCTGCAATTGAAGGACAGCTACACGGTGGGCTGGAAGTCAAAACCGTATGGGATGAGCAGATGAGGCCCCAAGGTGGCACATCTCACGAAGCCGTGCCAAGGCGTCTGGCTGGGAGCCAAAGCCCCGCATGCTGTGAGATCCTGGCCACGTCCTTTGGCCTTTCTCTGCCTCACTTTTCTAGTCTGTAAAATGGTGTAACGATCCCTGCTCAGCCTCCATCTCTGATGAATGAAGAGTGCTAGGAAAACTATAAAAGTGTTGTGCACATTCAAGGGATTGTATATAATTACTATGTATAATTATGTACATAAATATATTTTATTAGACTCTTATTATGTGCCAGACTACATTCTAGCATTTTTCCTATGTATTAATTTATAAGCTTATTTATAAAATCATGGGCTTTAAAGCCCAGTGGGTCCCCAAGCTGGATGGGCATTGGAACCCCTAGGGAGCCTGTTAAAGTGTATATTCTGTGGGCCCACAGGTAGGGGCTGAGACCAGGAAGCTGCATTTTGACCACATGCCCTGCAAGTTTCTCATCTCGGCCAGAAAGGAGAAGAGACTTGCCCGAGCCCTCGCATTGAGCTGGAGACCAGGTTGAGACTAAAATCCAGGCCTCCAGCTCCAGGTCTGGTCCTTTCCTTCTACTCTAGGGCTGCTCCCCCGGCCCCCTGGAAGGGCGAAGCTGGGGAGGACAGCGATGCATGAGGAACCTAGGAGTGGCGCTGACGTGTACAGTGCTGTGCTAGGCATTTCACGTGGCTTATCCTGTTTAAGTGCAGCAGGGGGACATTCTCCACAGCAACATGATCCCCTGGGACATTGGAGCATCAGGTGGCAGATTTTAATATACCCCTGGGAAAGGGAGACTATGATTGAGGGGCAGAGATATCGGAGAAGTGAATCGGAAAGCACACCATTGGTGCGTTTGCCATTCTCCAGTGGCATGTACCCTCAAGACAGGAGTTGTCTGGTGACTCCATTACCTGAAGACAGGGCTGGCAGGAGGGAGACACGCACCCTCCCACCAGGTGTGTACCTGACGTGCATCCACCCGGGCCAGTCCTCCACATGAGCCCCGTGTGCCTTCGGGTGTTCGGTGTGCACATATTCGTGTGCCTCTCTTGCCCCCTCTCTGGGGGTGCACGCAAGCCTGGGCATTAAAAGCAACAGCACCCCTGTGTGTGGGCACATGTGCAGAGGAGGGTGTGCTGCTGCCTGCCGAAGACTCTCCAGCATGAAGAGGCTACTGAGAATGTGTGTGTAGCAGGTGTGTGTGTGTGTGTGTGTGTGTGTGCAAATGGTTGCAACGCAGATCCCTGAAATCCCTAAGGTCAGAGGTAGAAGGGCCATTAGAGAACTCACTTTCTTTTTTTTGAGACAGAGTCTCACTCTGTTACCCGGGCTAAAGTGTCATGGAGTCAGCCTAGCCCACAGCAACCTCAAACTCCTGGGCTCAAGCGATCCTTCTGCCTCAGCCTCCCGAGTAGCTGGGACTACAGGCATGCGCCACCATGCCCGGCTAATTTTTTATATATATTTTAGTTGACCAATTAATTTCTTTCTATTTTTTAGTAGAGAAGGGGTCTCACTCTTGCTCAGGATGGTTTCGAACTCCTGACCTTGAGCGATCTGCCCGCCTCGGCCTCCCAGAGTGCTAGGATTACAGGCGTGAGCCACCGCGCCCGGCCGAGAACCCACTTTCTTTATTCATGTCCCATCTCCACATTATATGCATCATCCTCAAACCTGCCAGGCACGAGCCTGCCTCAGGACCTTAGCACTGGCTGTTCCCTCTGCCTGACCACTTTTCCCCTAGACATGCATATGCCTCACTCCCTCACCTTCCTCTGTTCTTTGCTCAGATGTGCTTCTCAGTGAGGATGACTTTGATTGCCATGTTTACCTTTGCAAACCACTCCCCACCCTATGCAGTTCATATAGCTCTGGTCCCCGCTTTACTTTTCTCTATAGCATTTACCGTCTGACTTACTTGTGCATATATTATCTCGCTCCCCCGCTAGAATGCAAGCAGAGGTTTTTATCTGTTTCTCTTCATGGCTATCAACAGCGCCTGGCCCTTAGCTGGTGTGCAGGAAATACTGGTTGAATGAATGCATGCATGTACCACCTATACTTATTTTTCTTTCAGTTGTCTAATTTTGTTACTGAAATATCCACCTTAGCCTTCCCCTAAGCAGTAATGTACCTGAGATCGTAGGTTTGGTGTGTTTATTATACTCTTTTTCCAATGAACATTTGAAATTTACATAACTATTAAGACTGTAAATATCAGGGTACCACCAAAATCCCTTCTGCTTCCACTAGAGCTGTGGGCATGCCACACTCTGAGAATCAGTGGTCCAGTCCAATCACTCCTTTGAACAGATGGGCAAACTGAGACCCAAAGGGGGTCAGGGATTAGTTCGATGTCTCACCTAAATGGTGACAGGACAGACCCTGGAACTAAATCTCCTGACCACCAGTCTTCTTTTCATTTGTAGTTTGAGGCAAAAGGGGAGGGCAGGACTGGATGCTTCAGCCTCTCCTCTGGCAGGAGACTCCTCCCACCGGCGGGGGCCAGGCACGCCTAGCAAGTGGTGAATGGTGGCGGAGGTGGGGCGCACGGCAGGGTCAGCAGCCTCCAGCACCCCAGAGCCATGGTGCCCTCCTCTGATAGGGTCTGGGGTTTACACCCAGTTCTCGCTGCTGCAGCGCACTGGCTAGAGGTGACACTGGGATCCCTGTGCAGGGAGGATGCTGGGGGTGGGGGGATGGGCTTGGGCTGTGTCTGTTGTGAGCAGAAGAGAGACCAGACCCAGAGAGGGCTGGTGAAGAGAGAGACAGAGTCCCAGCCTGATGCAGTTCTGCAGAGGAGGGTCTGTGCAAGAGCCTGCAGTTAAAAGCCCCCTCAGGTGTGACAGTGCTTCATACTTTATAAGTAATTTCTGCATCTCATTTGCTCAGCAGATATTATCATCCCCGTTTTACTGATGAGCAAGTTGAGACTCAGAGAGGTGAAGGGATTTACTGAAGGTAGCCCAGCAAGTTGAAGGGGATGCCCTGTGGAGCCCCTCGGATTGGGTTTGGCAAAGGAGGGCTGTCTGCCGGGGACCAGGCGGGCTGAATGGGTTTGGGAGCAAGAGGTAGTGCTGGAAACCCACAGTCTGCTCCCTGGCCAGATAACCTTAACCAATCACAAAACCTTTTTGAGCCTCAGTTTCTTCATCTGTAAAATGGGAATAACTGGCAATCCCTACCTCATGGCTTGTGAGGATAAAATAAAACAACACAATAAAAATGATGATACTTAAGCCGAGTGCCTTGCACATAAGAAGTGCTTAGTAAGCAGCCACTGGAGTAATGAAAAGGAGCACACCCAGCCTGTGACCACTTGCCAGGACTGAGGGATTCCCAGTGCCACCTTCTTAGGCAGATGTGAGCAAACCTGAAACCCAGAGAGGGTTGTCACCGCCTGGGAGACCCTCAAGGTGCTGGGGGCAGGTCTGTGTGTCCCACAGCCCCATGGCGAGCGGTGGCTAAAAAAGCTCTTCCTGGGGACAGGCTCTCGCTGGCTCTGCTGTTTACCCCGTGCCTGTGACTCCAGCGCTTGGGCCGTCATTATCATTCCTCCTGCGTTTTTTCTCCAGTGGTTATTTATTTTTCTGTGAGGAAGGAATGCGGGGAATTTACCACAGGGTGCTGGCCTTCACTTTCAGTGGCCTCTTCTATAAGAAGGAAGCAGGCGAGACACATGGCAGGAGAGGCGGAGGAGGCGGAGGGTCCGGGCTGGCTCTGCGGCCGAACACAGGGGCAGTTATGTAACCCACCCAGAGGCCCAGGGCAGATACCGCGGTGTTCCTGGTCTCCGGGCATGAGCCTTGCCATGGACATAGCTCCTGTGGAACAGCGCCTGGCTCACTGCATCCACCCCCTGGGCAAGCCCCGTGGGCG
Organism: Cheirogaleus medius; assembly: GCA_008086735.1. NCBI lineage: Eukaryota > Metazoa > Chordata > Mammalia > Primates > Cheirogaleidae > Cheirogaleus > Cheirogaleus medius. Next base: position 1,920,609 of record VBSM01003214.1, read on the forward strand.
TGTTCCTCTTTCAAAGGTTCCTTTCTCTCCAGCTTGTCTTGATTTGGGGTATGGAGTGGGTAGGGGAGTGGGGTGGGCATGATTTTGAGCCATCTAGCCTCTGTTGAGCTGTCCCTTAGAATGACTCTTCATCTTTCAAGACCTAGGGCATATGTCACTCCCTCCAGGAAGCCTTCCTGGATTGCCCCACCCGAATTCATCTCTCTCTTTGGCTATGTTCTCCCTTCTCTTCATGAAAGATTCTGCCTCTTAGGTCTAACACAGTGACTTCAGGTTTCATCTCCCTCTATCCACAAATGTGTTACTTTCTCCTTTTGTCTCCCCCTCACCCTCAGAAACAACCCTCTAGATTTCCAATCTACAATCCAGATGAATCTTGGATCTAGACAAACCTAAAATTCATCTCCAGGGATGAATGGTGGAGCAAAAGGTGAAGGTGGGAGGCTTTGGATTCTGGGAGTGCTTGTCCTTCAGTAATTTTATTTATTCGACACGTATTGAGCCCCTTCTGGGCGATGGCATCTGCTGGCTCCAGGGGCATTTAGAGAGGATGGAGACCAGCCCTGGCCCCAGGCTGGCACAGGGTTAGGGGGAAGGACCGCATCTTTGGAGGGCCCAGAGTGTGCCAGGCCCTGGGATGAGTGGAGGGGATCCAGAGGGGACTCAGGCCCCGCCCTGGCCCAGCAGAGGTTTAGAGGAATCCACCTCTTCCTTGCCCTGGCTCGCTACCGTTTTGTCTCCTGGATTATGTGTTTCTTTGCGAGGGTGGGGTGTGACGGTCCCTTCTGTACTCCCAAGGCTTCCAGGGAACCGGTAGGGGGGTGACACAGCAGGAGGGGCTTGGCGAATGCAGGCCTGGTGTGCCAGGGTTGGACTGGGAGGTAGGAGCCTGGTCTCTGATCTTGGCTCTGTGTACCGGCCCCTTCCAGTTTGCTGTGTACCTAGGGCTCAGCCTGCCTCTCTGGTTTACTGTTTCCAAATTTCTGGAAATCTACTGCTTATAGATTAGTGATTAGGCCAGTAGAACAGGCAGGAGGGGGACTGGGGCCCCTGGCTGGGACCCTGCAGCAGGGCCCTGGTCAGCCAGTGGTGAGCAGGGCTTGTGGCCTGCAAGGGTAGTGGCCAGGTCAGGCCTGGGCTGACTTGGGAGCCCTCACCTTAGTTTCCCTACCCCTGCATCTCTGCCCTGCCTGGTCCCCACCCACTACCAGCAGGGAGAGAGAAACCAGGGGTTTGGCCAGGCCCAGCCTCCTTCCACTATATTCCTGAACTTTCTCAATCTGCTTCTTTCATCTGAGCCCCACTCCTGGTCTGAGGCCTCTGGGCCAGGTTGAGCAAGGGAGGAGCACTGATCTAGGAGTCTGGCTGGATTGATGAGGGCTTCCTGGAAGAAGTGGCAGTTGGGCTGGGCATGGGACAGTGGGTGGGGAAAGTGAGTGTGCTTTGCAGGTGGAGCTCTCCAGAAGGAAGGCACCCCAGGCTTGGGATCAGTCAGACTGCCCAACTCTGCTCTGCCCCTTGCTAGCTGTGAGACCTGGGATGAGTTAGCCACTTCTGCGTGCCTCATTTTCCTCGTCCATGAAGTAGGGATAAAGAAACCTCCTTTATGAGTCCTCATGAGAATCGAATGAGAAAAGACATGTTAAGCCACTAGCTTGGCATTATCTGGTGCTCCCAAAATGTTGGCTATTGTCATCCTTATGGACTTCGTGATTATTCTGCAAGCACCTGTGGCAGGTGCGGGGGAGGGGAAGGGAGAATGACAAAAGTGACACAGTTGAGCCCCTGCCCTCAAGGCTCTTGCAGTCTGTGGGGGAAAATAAGCCCCAGACCCTGACTGCTGCGAAGCATAACATTGGGAGAGGGTGGCGTGGCCCACGTGATGGGCCCTGGACGGGGTGTTGGGCCACCCTGGGCTTGAATCCCGGCCCTGCCTCTGTCTGACTGTGCAACCTTGAGCAAGTCACTGCACCACTCTGTGCCAGTCTCTCCTCTGACATGGCGATGAGGGTACTGCTGGCTCACGAGTTGCTGAGAAAGTAAATGAGCAAGGGCCTGTCGCGGTGCCTGGCATGTGGCGAACACACACCTGAAAGGTCACTTTTACTAAAATGCATGATATGCAAAGTGATGAAGTTCCTGAGTGGTGCAGATGAAACACTGGCGCGTCAGGGAAGGCTTTCTGTTGGGGGGGGGTGGCTTTCGAGCCAGGTGGGAAGGCTGGGGGTTCGGGGCACGTGGAGAGGAGGTTGGATAGAGCAGGGGTCCAGGAGCGAGGTCTGTGCAAACCATGCTCCCCACGGGCAGCTGCGGGAACCGCGAGCCGCTGACCTCCCCGCCACTGCCGGGGGCACAGAGGGAAGGGTAGCGTGTGCTCTTGAGCCGGCCCTGGCGCCAGGGGCTTTGAATGCCAGGATGGGGACTCTCCCCTTGTTCCTGTCCTGGGGAGGCGGCAGAGGGCTCTGAGCAGGAGAGAGGCATGAGTGGAGCCAGGGGGAGGAAGATGAATCTGGCAGCGTGGGGCGGGTAGAGCGGCGGGGGAGAGACTGGGGGTGGAGAGGCCATTTAAAAGGCTGTTGCAAAATCGGTTTTCCTGATAAAGAGCCGGCTGAGTCATCCGTGGAGGAGAAAAGTCATATCCAGCTCCTCCGTGTGCTGTAGATGTGGGATTTTCCTGTCCTCGTCAGCCAGGCGATTGGCTGCCTTTCCGGGCGCTCCGAGAACCGAGGCTGCAGGCTGGCGACAGCACCTGGGGGAAGCTGGGCTGCAGGGAGGACCCAGCTGGAGTGAGTAAGATGAGCACCCAGGGGTGCCTTTGTGGCTCGGGGTATGTGATTTAGGGCATGTGGCATCCCCTCTGTGATCTCAGTTTCCCCTCTGGGCATCAAGGGAGAGGCAAATGGTGACTTCTGCCAGCCTGTGGGTGGCGAGGCTGGGGCTCGGCCTGGGGCTCCCCACCCCGTTTCTGTGTCTTCTCTCATGCCCGGCGGTCTTTCCCACCTAATCCCGGATTATTCTGCTCCAGAGAGGAGCCCTGGCAGCCTGCCGGGCCTCCGTCAGGTTGCACTCACCAGGCCCCTGGCTGGATGGAGAGTTCCCCAGGGCACGGAGACTGTGTCATTTCCTCCTTTCGGTGGGGAGGATGTGGAGCAGGGGCTGGCAAGGTAGCCAGGCCATTACTCAGGCCTCTTCATCTTCCTGCCCCCAGCTCAGCCAGAGGTTGTGCAGCGGCCAGCCATTGGTTCCTTCCTGACCTCGCAAGGGGGGCAGTTTACGCAGCCTGTTTACCCTTCCTATTGCCAAGACTCCCGGGCAGCCACAATGGGCTGCCTTGAGCCAGTCTCTGTTCCTACCCCTGGCTCCCTGTCCCACTCCACCCACCCACCCCGGCCTGGACACTCCCATTGACGGCAGCCGTGTGAAGAAGCATTTCCTTGAATTCTCCCTGTCCTGACCTTCTCCTGTGGCCTCCCTTCCCCGGCCTTCCCTCCCTCCTGCAGAGGCCTCTGTCCACACGGGCCCAGTCATGGGCAGAACAGGCAGCTGCCTGCAGAGGGTGATGGGGTTGGGGAAAAGGCTTGTCCCCGCCTGAGCCAAACTAGAACTGGGGTCTCCTGTCTCCCAACCTTGTGATCTTTCCACTCTACTCGTCTTTCATGCCCTCTATCAGTCATTTCTACCTTAGTAAGAATGAGTTTATCAGCTCTTCTGAGAAGAGGAAGGGAGAGAGCATGAGTTGTTCTAGGCAGCTGAGTTTCCAGGGGAGAGGGCCCTGCAGAGGAGCACCGACCACGAGATGAGGAAGCAGAGGGCCCTGGCCACCATCATCCAGAGGCACTGGGGCCCCTCTTGGTGCCTCCTTCCAGGGACCGGGTCTGGAAGGCAGAGTAGTGAAGGGATGGGACTGAGCAGCCAGACTGGCTGAGTTTCGAACTCCAGCTCTGCCACTTACAAGTTGTGTGACCCTGGGCAGGTCTCTCTGAGACCCGGTTTCATCTGCAAAATGGGAAGAATACCAGTACTTACCTCGGGCTGTTGTGAGGACTGAACGAGGTGATGAGCACAGGGGCTCAGCACTGCACTTGGGCCTCAGCGAGGGCTCAGCAGTCACAGCAGCCCTCGCGATCCTCGGTGGTCTCACAGCTGTGCTGGGGCTTCTCACCCTTCCTCCACTTCGGGATTTGCCCTGTTGGACCCAGGTCTCCTGACCCCAGGCAGCTCCTCATTGCGTCTGCCCCTCTCCTTTCCTCTCTTGAAGGCCTGTCTTCAGGGCTCCTGACTCCAGGTCCAAGGTGGGTCTTTAAAGGGCTAGCAGCCCAACCTGGCCCTGCAGGGGCTTAGCTTGGAGGGGGTAAGGGGCAGTGGTGCATCGTGACCTGCACAGATGCAGGTTGCAGACAGGCAGATTGAGGGCTCAGCGAGGTGCCTGGCCCTCTGGCCCTTGGCCATCCTCTGCCTCTCTGGTGCCAGGGAGCACAATCTTGGACCGGCTGGCCAGGGCATTGCCAGAGGTGGCAGTTCCCTAGTCTGGGGAATTTTAGATGGAGCTGCCCCCTGGTGCCCTGCGACAAGGGGCGGACTCTGGGGTGCCTGTAATTGGCCAAGCCGCCCCTTCTCCCAGCTCTGTTTGTATAGGGTGGCAAAAATCGTCTGGATTGCTGGCTGGGTCTGGTCCAAACCTCCTGCCGAATTCCTTTTCTGTGGAGTCACTGTGGGTTGGGGTGGGGGCTCTGGGAGCTCTCCTCAGAGGGCAGGGCTCACTCGCCTCCTGGCCTTTTCTGCTGTTGCTCTTGTCCCAGAACAGTAGCTTAGGGATGGTTCCGAGCTCAGAGGTGTTGGCGGAGGGTCAGCAGCGCAGCCCCGGCTGTGACTGGAGCCCAGCTGGGAGCCAGCAGACCTAGGTCCTTGGCCCACGTCCTGCCCTGTGACCTCTTCTCTGACTGGTCTCCCAGCCCCGCTTATCTCAGACGGCCTTCCACACTCTGACATTTGAGGATTTTCTAAACCCATTGCCTTTTTTAGCCAGCCTGGGGATGGGGCTGAAACAGAAAGGTAAGGAGTGAAGCAGAAAAATGCAGGGACATTGAGAGGTCGGGGTCATTCAAACACCTGCACTTTCTATGAGCCTCACAATGTGGGAGCCGGCCAGCCAGGAGCCTGGGACTCTGCACTCAGGCAGTGCTAGGTGTGAACCCAGCTCTACTCCGGTCTGGCTCTGTGACCTCGGGCTGCTCACTTTATCTCTCTGAGCTTCGGTTTTCTCATGAAAAATTGTGCATAATAATACAACATGCTTTGTAGGGTTGTTAGGGGAATTAATATTTGTAAAGTGCAGGTATACAGTAAGTGCACAGTCAGTGTTAGCTACTATGGCTGCAACTGTATCATAAGAAACACTGGCAGGACTAGAGATGCTTATCCTGACAGTGCCCTACGGGGATACAAATCTCCGCAGGACTGTCAGGCTGGAAAGAGACCACTTTTTATCTGTGTAGCCCCGGGGCGCAGAGCCACATCAAGAAGTGGATGAAAGTTAGTAGAGGAGCAACTTCATAGCTGAGGAATGTTAATTAGTGGACGACACCTCCTGGGGGAGTAGCTTGTGTCAGTCGAGTATGTGAGCAGAGGCTTGCACACTCAGGGACGTGGTTTGGGGGACACAGGATTGTGTGGGGATTGGACTCATTGACAGCTACCTGTGAGATTCTGAGGTTCTGTATTTTGGGGCAATAAGCTCTGCCCCCCTGTAACTCTGGAGCCCCTGCTGTTTGACCTTCAGGACCCTGATCTACGGAGCGCATCTCCTTTGCTGGGAGATCTGACTCCTTCCAGGGAGTAGAGTGAGACAACCAGTTTATTCCAGAGGAACGTGAGCCTTCGGCCTGTCTACCTGGGCTTGGTGGCAATAAGCTGCTGGCATTCATGACCTCACTGTGGCCTCCCAAACCTAATGCCAACTGCTTTACCCCCTTGTCAGTTAAGGAGGCTGTGGCTCTGAGAGGTACAGGAGCTTGCCAGGGTCACACAGCTGGCTAATGGCAGAGATTGGCTTCGGGCCAGCAGGCCAGGTTTCTAAGCAGAGCAGAGGAGCCGGACACTGCAGGAGCTGAGCAAGCCCTCAGGGCCCTCCCGCGCGGCTGGCCATCTCCTGGTTAGGCTCCCTGCAGGGCAACAGCCTGGGTAGATCCTTCGTCTTTTACAGAGGGGGTGATCCAGGCAGGAGAGGAGTCTTACGGGGTGCAGCAGGTGTCATGGTGGGTAGGGCAGGCTGTGTGCTTTAACTGTTTCTAACAGGTGGGGGGAAAGCCAGCCCTGATGGCAGGAGGGAAAAAGGAGGTTGGTGCCAGAAAGCCTGTGGCTGCTTGGCCTGGTCCCAGTGAAGCTGCTGTCTGCAGCCCCTCTGCTCTGTGTGGGCCTGCCTGCCGGCTCCAGTGAGGGGGTCAGCAGGCTCCACCCTGGGCTACTCTCTGGACCTCAGTTTCCCCATCTATAAAATGGGGTGGTGGTGAAATAGAGCCCTCTATAAGGGCTCTTCTAGCTCTGGGAGTCCATGAATTCCGAGCCTCACGACTGGCAAGATGCCTAGAAAGACTGTCCCCGGAGGCTTCCTCCGCATGTCATGGCCAGTGCTAATGAGGGCAAGGTAGGAGGAGGGCAGGGTCAGATTCCTCAAGAACTAATTAGCTTCCCACAGCAGGGAGGAGAAGGGGGAGTGGAGAGGAATGTTCTCAGCCACTGACTGAGCTCCTGACCCTGGCCACAGGCTGGTCCATCCATCTGTCTGTCGGTTCCTTTGTTCATTTATTATTCAACAAGTATAAGCTGAGCACCGACTGTGTGCCAGCCAGGCACTGGGGACAGAAAGAGAAATGGTTGCCCGCAGTGAACTTACAGACTAACAGGGGACTGACCCCAGCCTGATCCCCAACCCCCTGCTGATTCTGTTCCCCCATATGTCCAAAAGGGACCTTTTGGGATGAGCAGACAGCTTGAGCATGGGCTGTGGGAACTTATGGCCTGAGGGAACTTATTCTGACTCCAGCTTTGCCACCTCTAGCTGTGTGACCTTGGGTCAGTTACTTATAGGTCTCTGAACCTCAGTTTCCTCTTCTGTAAAACATAAGCAAACAATGCTTGTCTTAGAGAGTCCTTGTGAGGATAAGGTGAGAGAATCCAATGTTCTGGTGTAGTCACTGCTGAAATTAGCCCAATTTATTACTTTTCTAGTGCTAAAATATGTGAATTTTTAAATAAAGATGAGAAGAAATTCTGGAAGGATATAGAAGAAACTAACAACAGGGGTTACCTGATTGTGGGGCGGAGCAGTCAGGAACGGAGGGATACTTTTCACTGCATACCTTTTTATGTTTTTATATTTAGACCATGTGAACATATTACCTGTTCTAAAAAGGGAAAGTATCAGTGGCATCTTTTTATAAAATCAAAGCAAAGTACTGTAAGTTTGAAAGTATAAAGGGCCCTAAGAAAGGCACATAGGAAAGCTATGGGGGCTCATTCGTGCATTCGGTCATGTCTACTGAGGGCCCACGGTAGGCCAGCCACTGTGCCGAGACAGAGTGGTAAACAAGTGGTACACAAGTCAAGCAAGGTCATTGCCCTCTTAGAGTTATGCTCTAGATGAGGAGACAGATAATAAACAAGGAAACATAAAGAAGATCATTTCAACATTGTGGTGTATGCTATGAAGAAAATAAATCAAGGAGATAGGATAGGAGAAGGGAAGGCCCCTCCAGAGGGGTGACATTCCAGCTGAGACCTGAGCAGCTAAAAGGAGCCAACATGGAATGCCACCTGGAAAAGATTATTCCAAGCACAGGAAACAGCAAGTACAACAGCGCTGGGGCAGGAACATACTTGGCATGCTCAAGGAACAGAAAGACAGCCGATGTGGCAGAGCCTAGTGACAGAGGAGAAGGGTGGTGGTGGAGGATGAGTTGGGGATGGAGTGGGCCTTGACTTCCATGGTGAGGTGTTCATGCTCAGTTTGGTAAAGTGCCATATCAGCAACCTTCGGTGGGAGTCTAACGAAGGACCAGTTCAACAGGGAAGGCTTCACAGAGGTGGTGGCATTTGAGTTGGGTCATGAAGGGGGTCAGGGATCTTTATGAGGAGAGCTGATTCTAGGAACTAGTGAGTAAAGATCAAATTCCAAAGGAAAAGATCCTGTGTAGGAGGGGCCCAGCTGCCCGTCTGTCTGTCTGTCTGTGCACCCCTGTGGCACTGCATTCCCATTGCTAACTGGGCCTCTGTACCTCTCTGCAGCGCTGGGCCGGAGCACTAGCCTCACCGAGAAGGACCTGAAAGAGGCCAAGGCGCGGAGCCAGCAGATCGCAGCCCAGCTGACCACCCCTCCCAGCTCTAATTCCCGCGGCGTCCAGCTCTTCAACAGGCGCCGGCAGAGGGTGAACGAGTTCACCTTGGAGAGCCACGGCCAGAGGGGACCGAAGCCCAGCCCGGAGTCCCTCAGAGTGCTCCCTGCAAGCCCCACAGGCCATGCCCCAGGGCTCAGCCTGAGTCCCACCTCACCGCCTGAGCCAGGCCCTCCAAGGCACCCCAACCCCCAGAGCCCCGGCAGAGGGGTCCCTGGCCACAGCATGGAGGGCTTCTCAGAGGAGGCCAGCTTGCTGCGGCACCTGGAGAGGGTGGCCAGTGAGGAGGAGGAGGTGCCACTGGTGGTTTATCTGAAGGAGAACGCAGCCCTGCTGACAGCCAATGGGCTCCACCTGTCCCAGAACCGAGAGGCCCAGCAGTCCCCACCGACCCCACCTCCGGCCGAGGTCCACAGCCCAACCGCAGATGTCAACCAAAACCTCTCCTCGCCCAGTGCCACCCTCACCACACCAGCTTCTAACAGCAGCCACAACCTGCCAGCCACCGATGTCAATCAGAACCCCCCGGCAACTGTCATCCCGCAGAGCCTGCCTCTTGCTAGCACCCAACAGAATTCCCCAGAGGCCCATCTCCCACCGAACGGCACGGTGCCAGATGCCAAACCCAGCACCCCGTGTGCCGACGGGCAAGCCCAGGGGCCAGGTGCGGAGGTAAGATCCAGCAGCCTCCTCATTGACAAGGTATCAGCTCCACCTACCGCCACCAGCACCTTCTCCAGGGAAGCCACTCTCATTCCCAGCGCTGGGGCCCCAGCCCCAGATTTCATGTCTAGCTCCCTACTCATCGACGTCCAGCCCCATAGCCTAATGGTGTCAGCAGAACAAGAGCTGTCTGGGCGGGCAACCACCACCACTCCCACCAAGGTGTACAGTGAGGTCCACTTCACCCTGGCCAAGCCCCCCTCCGTGGTCAACAGGACGGCCAGGCCTTTTGGGATCCAGGCGCCAGGTGGCACCAGCCAGATGGAGCGGAGCCCCATGATAGAGAGGCGACATTTTGGGGAGAAGGCCTCAGCTCCCCAGCCCCCCAGCGTGGCCGACAGGAGCCCCCGGCCACAGAGACACATGATGTCCCACAGCCCCATGGTGGAAAGGAGGCTGGTGGGGCAGCGCAGCCCAGCCTCAGAGAGACGCCCTGTGGGGAACTTCGCCCCGCCCCCCACCTACGCTGAGACTTTGTCCACAGCCCCTCCGGCTTCCCGGGTCCGGTCCCCCCCGTCTTATTCTGCCCTGTACCCCAGCTCTGATCCCAAGCCTTCTCATCTGAAGGGCCAGGCGGTCCCTGCCAGCAAGACGGGCATTCTGGAGGAGTCGATGGCCCGCCGGGGCAGCCGGAAGGCCATGTTCACCTTCGTGGAGAAGCCCAAGGTGACCCCCAATCCAGACCTGCTGGATCTGGTGCAGACGGCCGATGAGAAGCGGAGGCAGAGGGACCAGGGGGAGGTGGGCGTGGAGGAGGAGCCCTTCGCGCTGGGGGCTGAGGCCTCCAACTTCCAGCAGGAGCCAGCACCCCGGGACAGGGCCAGCCCCGCAGCAGCTGAGGAGGCTGTCCCGGAGTGGGCCTCCTGCCTCAAGTCACCCCGAATCCAGGCCAAGCCAAAGCCCAAACCCAACCAGAACCTCTCCGAGGCCTCTGGGAAGGGGGCTGAGCTCTACGCCCGCCGCCAGTCGCGGATGGAGAAATACGTCATCGAGTCTTCAGGCCCCACGGAGCTGGCCCGCTGCCCTTCACCCACCATGTCCCTGCCTTCATCCTGGAAATACTCCACTAACGCCCCCGGGGGCTTCCGAGTGGCCTCCCGAAGCCCAGCTCGGACCCCGCCTGCCTCCCTCTACCACGGGTACCTGCCTGAGAACGGGGTCCTGCGCCCGGAGCCCACCAAGCAACAGCCGCCGTACCAGCTGCGGCCCTCGCTCTTTGTCCTCTCGCCCATCAAGGAGCCTGCCAAGGCCTCGCCCAGGGCCGCCTCGCCCAGAGCTGCCTCGCCCAGAGCCGCCTCGCCCGCCAAGCCCAGCTCCCTGGACCTGGCGCCCAGCCTGCCCAAGGCAGGTCTCCCTCCGTCGCCTGCCCTGCCTCGGCCCTCCCGCTCCTCCCTGGGCCTCTGCACCTCACCTGGCCAGGACGGCCTCCAGCCCACTGCCGTGAGCCCTCCCTACAGCGGTGACATCTCCCCCGTGTCTCCCTCCAGGGCGTGGCCTCCCCGAGCCAAGCAGGCGCCCAGGCCCTCCTTCTCTACCCGGAACGCCGGGATCGAGGCTCAGGTGTGGAAGCCTTCCTTCTGCTTCAAGTAACGGACCCACAGGGGTCCCACTGCCAGTCAAGGCCCCCTCCCTGAGGGCTGGATGGAGAGCAGATGTGGCAGGAAATGGCACAGAGCTGAGTGAGGAGAACAGGGAGTCCGAGGCTCAAGGTCGGATGCTGCCACCGGCTGGTTTGTGACCTTGGGCGAGTGCCTCTCCTCTGAGTGCGGCTGCCCCTTCTCTACTCCCGGGGGGTTGGACTCCATGTCTGAGCAGGGAGGAGGGCCATGGAGAGAGAACCCCTTTGGCAGGCCCCGAGGAGGATGAGGCTGCTTCTGGCCTTCGCGAGCTGTAGGGGTGCTGAGTCGGATGCCAGCGTCTTGCTGGGAGTGGCCTAGCAGGGGATCCCGGCAGGGACTTCGGGAGCAGAAAGAGCCGGCCAGTGCCTGTGGAATCAGCTGTCCCAGCGGGGCCCCCCTCACAAGGCCCAAGCTCCTGGCATCTTTCTTCCTGCTGCTGGATTCTCACCTCCGCGGGCCTATCTCTTCCACCTCTGCCTTCTGGACGCCTCTCCGCTGCACCAGAGAGCTTAGCCTTGCCTCCGCCTCTGCTGTCCTCCTGGTCCTTCCGCGGGCTGTGGACTTAGCCCACCACTGCTGTCTGATGCTTCTCCTCCTCCCTGTCCAAGACCTGGCTCCACTTTAGGGAGACTCCCGGGCCCAGACCTCAGTCCTGGTTCCGCGTGGCTTGCCCTCACTGTCCCGGGCGGGGGACGTCCCAGGGGAACCCCAAGAGGAGAGCCCCGAAGAAGGCTGTGCAGATGTGGTGTGCTGCTAAGAGGGTGGCCCTAGCTACGTGTCCACTGGTGGTTTGGGCTTCAACCTCAGCCAAGATCTGCCTGACTCAAAGAAGCCACCTCAGTGCAGTGGAACAGGCCCCAGGGAAAGAGGCAGGGGAGGAGGGTTCTGTTCCCAACTCAGCCTCCCATTTGCTATGTGACCTTGGCCAAGTCACTCTCCTTCTTAGGCCTCGGTCTTCTCATTTATATGATGACGGTCCTTCTAGCTGTGACAATCTGTGAGGATTGAGATAGGCTGGTGCTTTGGGAGAAAGGCCTTGTAAGTGACAAGACAGTCCCCTGGGAAGAGAGGGAAAGGAAATGGGCTGTTGCCAAAGAACAGATGGGGTTAGATGTCTGTGAGGGTGACCTGGTGAGGGTGTGGCTGGGATGAGATGCCGCAGGAGGCCAAGGGATAAGCCCTTGGGCTGGGATGCCCAGGATCACCTGAGACAGTGGGAACATGGCAAGGTCTGAGGCTGGGCACAGCAGCTCGGGGGAAGGGACAGGTGGGACCTTCAGGTTTTGAGGAAAAGTCTGGGGCTCAGAGACCTGGGTTCTAACAGACTGACTGCATGCATGTCTTTGGGTCTCAGTTTCCCTATGCGTACAGTGAGGGTGTTGAGTCAGGTAGTCTGAGATCCCCACCACCTCTGACACCTTGGATGTGATGCAGCACCCCTAGCCAGGCTTTGTGGAGGGCGAGAGAATAGAGACACAAGAGGCAGGATGCAGATGGAAGCTTCCCAAGGCTGGGGGCCGAGGACCACCCACTTCTCTTTCCCAGCCCTATTTCTGGGCTCCCCAGCGGGGCAAGGGGTGGTGGAGGCGGTGCCCATGCTGGGCTGAGCCTGCAGTTTTCGTGAGCTCTGGGCTCGTCTCCATGGGAACAGGGGGTGCCTTCTCAGTGAGCTCATTCCGCACAGATCGAGGGGGTACGTGTGGGGGAGTTGTGAGTGAGCTCAGCCCCTTCGTGCCAGGCCCCTCCGAGAACAGAGGGAAGCCTCTGCCCCCTGCTCCCTTCGAGCCCGAGGGCCAGCAACGGAAGAGCCCACCCTCCACTCTGCAGCTCCTGCGGCCAGGCTGAGCTCTTTCCCCAACTCTGTTTTCTCTCCTGTTCTCAATACACTCTGCCTCAAACTGCCTTGCTTCTTTCTTTCTTCCGCGCTGCTGGTGGTCAGGGCTCCCTTCCTCGTCCCTGTTCTAGCTGGGGAAGTGGAGTGGGACTGCTCGGTTGCTGTGTGTGGACGTGCGGCTGTGTCTGCGTGCTGCGTGTCTGCCGCGGGGAGAGACGTGTGCTGGCTTGGAAGCGAGGGCTCCCTATCTCCTCCCCAGGACAGCGCTCAGGGCACCAGGACCCTGTGTAAATCGCCTTCCTTTGTTTTCTCCTTCCCTCAGAGTTGGGCCAAAAATGCTATAGAGGATTTGGGGAAAACACACTGCCCCTTCTGGTCCAGGCTTGTTTGGGTTCTTTAAGAGTGGAATTGAAATTCCTTCAGCCAGAGCATTCACTCTCTAGTTCCCTCAGGTCCCCTCCCACCCCATTATCTAAATTTGGCCATTTCCCACATTTGTCATTGTCACTGCCTGGCCCCTGAAAGCCCCCGGTGGAGAGGAAAGAACTGCCATTAAGAGTCAGGAGAACTGGTGCACCTGACTCCTGTGTGACCTTGAACAGCCTCTTCCCATCTCTGGGCCCCACTTTCCCCTTCTGTGCAATGAAAAGTTTGCAGAAGGTGGGCTGGGAGCTCCACGTGGTCTGACAGTCCATGCCTGACTCTTCCCTGCTCCTGCCTTCCCCCCAAACGTGTGCCCTGCTTAGGGGCTGGTGCTGGGCGGAGGGGATGCTACTTTCTGAATTTTCACCCACTGCATTTCCATGGAGACCCGGCATATATATGGTGCGTTGTGCTCTCTGCCAGAAAGCGAACAGTTCTGAGCTCCTGCAGCCTTTTCACATTGTGTACCCCTCCGCCCCCCGACACACACACAGTCAGTGCCCAGACAGGGCAGCTCGCATGAGGTCAGGCTCTGGCCCCCCTCCAGATGACGAAGAGCTGCTTACAGTGCCCCCAACATTCCAGCCTTTGCTTGAGCCACTCTGTTTCACAGTCTTGGCTGAATTCTGTTCCTCCTTCCACTTGTTGGCCCCAATATTCCCTCTGTGGCCACAAAAGGCAGAGAAAAACGCTTTAGAGATTTTTAGTAGCTATCATGGCCCTCCTTGACCCAGCCTACTCTTCTGGCTGAAGAGCCCAGGTTCCGCTGTCTCACTGGTTGTTGACTGGCTTGGATAATGAGCTCTCGGCCCCACCTCCCTGCTCATCGTGGCACTGTAGTCGGGTATTGGGACATGCCTGAGCCCACCCCATTTTGCCATTACTCTGGTCTCAGCCTCTAGTCCTTTCTATCTGGCCCAAAGGCCAGGACCTCCCTCCTGGCTCCTCTCCTTAAGTCTTGGGGTCTGCCTCTCGCAGCTGGTCACCCCAGCTGGTCACACCAGCATTACCACCCCATGAAAAATGTCCTATTCAGGCTGTTGTACAACATTCCTCTTTAGGGTAAAGGGCTCCAATTCTGAGTCTGGGTTTACCTGGCAGCTGCTACATTCTGTTTGGAGAAAACATAGTATCTGTCTGTTGTTTCCTTTTGATTGGGAGGGATTCAATTCTCAATTGGATGAGAGGATGACTGGCTTGTCTATGGCTGACCATCGATTGGATGAAAGAATGGAGCTTGTGGATGGTTCTAGATTTTGATTGGGTAGGAGGTATGGAATGGACTGGCTAGCTCTGGACTCTGATGGATGACTACTGATGAATTTGGATTGGATTGGGAGGCCAAGTGGCCTAGTTCTTACTGGCATATGATTGGATGAACAGTTAGAAGGTTCAGGAGATACATGCTAGGCAGGGATTCTCAAGCACTCCACTTTCAAGCCAGCTCAAACTGCTTCCACATGTTGTAGCCTTTGGGCAGCAGAGAGTCATGCACACACACACACACACAGGTGCACACACATGCGCGAGTGCACACACACATATCCTGGTGGGGAAGAACACACTGGGTTGTTATTTATGCCTCTGAGCTTCATTTTCATCATTAGTAAAATGGGTATGATAATGCCAGCTACCTCACCAGTCTGTTGTGAGGAACTAATGAGGTAAAGGATGAGAATGAACCTTGTAGGCGGGAAAGTCCTTAAATAGGTAGGAAACGGGCATGGCAGTGCACAGCAGAGCAGCGCTTTATAGCCTCAGAGCTGTTCACGCTTTCCACCTCACTAGAGCCGCACGCCCCTCCCCATGCTGCGAAGCCCAGTGAGGGAATGTGCTGTCTAGGGGGGAACCCACCCAGCTTCCTGTTGTATTTGCATTTGTCAGGGGACCTTCCTCCCTGCTTGGCCATCCAGGGAAAAATGAGGTGACCGTGGCAACAAGGCAGGGCCCCTTGGGGCTGAGAGGATCTTTCACTCGATCCAACCTTAATAATGATAGTCAATATTTTTAAATTTTCGAATAGATAATACATCCATATGGTTCAAAAATCTAAACTTATATAAAAAGTAATACATTAAAAAGCCTATTCCCACCCCCTGGGGCTGTGTACCCTGTTCCAGTTCACTCCATTTCCTGACAGATAACCACTTTCTTAGTTTCATGTATATCCTCCAAGTATTTCTTTACGGTAATTAACATCGATTGAGCACTGTCTTCCAAGGGATGTTCTAATACATGTAATGTTCTTTCCCATGGGTTATCTGGGGTGAGTAGTTGTTATACCTCATTTTGCAGAGGAGGCAACTGAAAGTCAGAGGGGTAAAGCAACTTGCCCAAGATCACTCAGTAAGTTAAGGAGTCTGTCTTCAAAGCGAAAGGCGAGCGTTCTTAGCTACTAGTCAACTGCCTCCCCATGGAACGCAGTGGCACACACCAGACATCGGGGCTGAGAGTTTGGGCACCTGCGTCTTCCTGGAGGCCCTCACTGACTTTGGTCGGTGGCCTCCAGTCTCTGTATGATGCACAAATCATTCTCGGCCCCTTTCAAAACCCCGGTATAGCGGACCCCAGCACTAACGCCTGCCCCCACCCCCTCTGCTCTCTCCCCAGGACCGCCGGGAGAGCCTGCCCACCTCCCCGCCCTGGACGCCAGGCGCGTCCCGGCCCCCCAGCAGCCTAGACGGCTGGGTGAGCCCGGGGCCGTGGGAGCCGGGCCGCGGGAGCAGCATGAGCAGCCCCCCGCCGCTGCCGCCGCCGCCGCCCATGTCCCCATCGTGGAGCGAGCGCTCCGTGTCCCCGCTGCGACCCGAGACCGAGGCGCGGCCCCCCAGCCGCCAGCTGCAGGCGCTCCTGGCGCGAAACATCATCAACGCGGCCCGGCGCAAGAGCGCCTCCCCGCGGCCGGCGGGCGCCGAGAGCCTGCGGCCCTTCTCCCCGCCGGCCGCGCCGCCGCCGCCGCCGCCGCCGCGCATGCGCTCGCCGCAGCCCGCCCGCCCGGGCCGGGTCTCGGCGCCCGGGGCAGCTTTCGCCCCGATCCCGCGGAGCCCGCTGCCCGCCGGGCCTTCGTCCTGCGCCAGTCCCCGGAGCCCGCTGCCCGTGCCGCCCAGGCCCTTCCTCTACCGCCGCTCGCCCACGGACTCCGACGTATCCCTCGACTCCGAGGACTCCGGGGCTAAATCGCCCGGCATCCTCGGCTATAACATCTGCCCCCGCGGCTGGAACGGCAGCCTGCGGCTCAAGCGTGGCAGCCTCCCCGCAGAGGCCTCCTGCACCACCTAAAGCCCCAGCCCCATCCCCAACCCCTGGAAGAGGCCGAGCCGGAAGAAGAGTCATCAGGCTTGGGGAACCCAAGGGGTCTGGCCTCTTTGGACAGCCCCAGAGATAAGGGATCAGGGGAGGAGAGCACCGGGCTTGGGGATGGGTGAGGGACGCAAGCTTGGGTGCTAGCCCTTGCTCTACCATTCAGTTGTGGTGTGACCTGGGGAAGACCCTTCCCCCGTCTGACCCTCAGCTTCCCCATCTGTTTAATGTGGCTTCTGCCAAGGCAATTTCCAAACGTCTAAATTCCACCCTCCTCTCCCATCAATACACACACACGTGCCTTGGAAGAGGTAGGGTGCTGTGTATATGAGCCCTTAGACTTGCCACATCCAGGGTTCCATACTCCTCCCTCCCCTCCTGGCTCTGCAAGTGAGATGTGTTCAGAACATCCTAGGCCTGTGTCGCACGGCCAGGCCCTGGCTTGACCATCCGGCTCCCTGGCACCAAGTCCCGGGCAGGAGCAGCTGTTTTCCATCCCTTCCTAGAGAAGCTCTATTTTTACAACGGTGACCTTTAGTGAGGTCTCCCAGGCCAGCTCAAGGTGCCCTGCTGGCCCTCTGAGGAGAAGAGGCAAGAAGATGTTCCCCTGGCCTTTGTCATGCTATTTTCTCCAACCCAGCCCAGGCCAACCACGGCATCTTATCTGCAGCCAGGGAAGACAGCTATAAGGCAATGATTTCCCCCAGGTCCAGGACTTGGGCCTCCATCCCATCTGTCTGTTTTGGGCCCATTCATGGCAGGTTCTGGGCTCAAAGCTGAGCTGGGGAGAGAAGAAGAGAGATGCAGCCTGTGGCTCTGATTGTCTTCACTTTGGGGCTGCCTATTTGAAAGAGGGAAGCAAAGAGTTCCTTGTTCTGGGAAGTATGCAAGCTGTGGCCGGGATGTCCAGAGGAGGTTCTAGCAGGGGATAGGACTGGCTCAGAGGACCTCTGAGTCCTGAATTGCATTCCATGGTGTTAGGAAGTGGGGGAAGGTGGTGGAGGAGTATTGGCTGGGCATGAATTCTGGGGCAATTGGGCTTGAGTGTTGAGTGAGGGGTTAGGCCAGGATCTGCCTGTGTTTCTGGCCTCCTAGGAAGTACCCCCTCTTCAGTTTCAGATCCCAGCCCCAGTGTCCATATCATGCCCAGAAGAGTGCACACTGTCCCATCCCATTTCTTTCCCATTTCACTCTCGCCTAGCTAGTGCCTGCTGCCCAGCAACCTTGGGGAGCCTGGCTGCAAGCCCTAGCCTGTTCCTTAAACCTTGGTGGCTCTGATTCCATTTCCCAAGAGGGACGCAGGGAGGAATGTGTCTGAGTTCTGTAGTTTCCAGAGGTGGCTGATAGTGCCTTCTAGAGGTTCAGAATATCAGCTTCAGGATACTCTAGGGAGCTGGAATTGGTCGAGGATCAAAGGTATGTAGGTGAAAGGATACCAGGATGTTGCTAAAGGTGAGGGACAGAGTATGACTTGGGGACTTACCCAACCATCAGGGTGATGTTTGATCTGGAACCCCCAAGTGAGGCTGGGGAAAGTTGGGTCAGGATGAAAGATAGTCAGGGTTGGGTGGGGTGCTTTGGAATAATGGTGTGATCCCAGAAGGTTCCTAGGGTCTAAGGAATGGGGACATGGGTCCTGTTGGTGGGAAGATGAGAGGGTGCTCCTGCTCAGTTAATGATGAGTGACCACATTTACCGAAGCCCCCACCTACTGCAGGGTCCCTTATAGCACAGGAGACGGGGGCTAAGGGCCCCCCAGCAGAGAAGAGACCCAACGAGCCTCTGGCTGCTGCAGTGGCATTGAGGATCCACTTCTACCTGCATGTCCCCAAGGGCCAGCAGGAGGCAGCCTTGCAAAGTTGCAGCTCCTAAACCAGTCTCAGCTGTTCTCTTATTGTCACTGCCCTCTCCCCCCTCCTCTCCTTGACTCACTAGAGCTTGCCTGTGTCCTGCGTCTTGCCTCTTGTAGAATTCAGCTCTGGCCCTCAATAAATGCTTCCTGCACTCTTCTGCCTCCTGTGTCATTTACGGCTGTGTCTGACACCCTTCCCTTCTTCCCAGGCAGGCGTGGGACTCTGGGTGGATGGGAATATTTGAAGCATGTGGATCGGAGCTTGGGAAGGAGCAGCCAAGAGGAGAGATGGGAAACAATGGAAAAACTTGTAGTCATAGAGGAAGTCCCTAGGTTGAAGTCCTGATCCTGTCATTGACTAGCTAGGTGATCCTGGGTGAGCCCACTCCTTCTCCAGGCCTCAGCTTCCCCATCTGTAGAATGGGGAGAGCTGGCTGCTAGGCAATGTCTCAGGATGGTATTGTCCAGGCCCTGACCCCAGGGCACTGTCCCCAATGTGGGTAGGGCCAGGCTGGATCAAGGCCCAGTGCTCTGGGGCTGCTCCCTCATGGAGTGGCGGGGCTCCAGGGCAGGAAGAGGAGCCACCATGAGAGGTCACTTCTGAGTCTGGGCAACCCCAGCAAGGTCAGGATTCGGACTGTCAGGAGTCCTCCTCTCTTGACAGGAGCATCCTTTGCCCAGAGAAGGGACTGCGGCCCAGCTGCCAGGTGAGGCTGAGCCTGCCCTAGGGACACACCTCCCTCTTCCTCTCGAGCAGCTCAGGCCCACCCGAGGGGCAGGAAGCTAGCTCAGGCAGTCCTCAGCAGAGTCCGGGCTTCTGTCCTGAGAGAGGATCAGAAATACACCCTGGACCGGTCTGTACCGACACCCAGTGTTCCCTGCCCTGGTCCCAGGGCATCCCTGCTAGGTCCACCCTTCCTGGGAGTGCTTTGTGTGTCCCTGACCCAATCCTCATCAGCAGCTGGAGCCTCTCCTGAGCACAGTGTCCTACTGCCTCCTAGTGCTCTCATCCCAGTCTCCAGACACCTCAAACCAAGTTCATCCAAAGCTGAACTCAGTGTCTGCCCCGACCCCTGCTTGCCCCTGCCTGTTACCTGCCTTAGTCTCCCAAGCCAGAACCAGGACCTGCGGGCTCTCCAAATACCCCTCCATTCCCTCTCGCCACCATCATCCCCTTGTCACTGCCCCAGCCCTGGAACCCTACCTCTCACCTGGTGTCAGTGAACTCCTCCTGCCTCCAATCTGGCCCCCTCCAACCCATTTTCCACATGGCAGCAGAGACCTCTTGGGAAAATGCCAATCTGACCACTCCATTTCACCACTTTAATCTCTTCAGCAGCCCGTTATAGACACAGTTTCCTTTTGAAAAGCCTGCTGGGATCTGGCCCCTGCCCACCTGTCTGGGCTCATCTCTCAGCACTGCCCCCCCACCACCTCTGGCTCTACTTGCTACCCCCTACCATCCTTACACATGCCACGTCCTCTGCCTGCCATGTCCGTGTCCCTTCTCTGCCCAGGGAACTCCCACTCATCCTTCAAGACCCAACTCGAATGTCTCCTCCTCTGGGAAGCCCTCCTGACCTGCAGGCTGAGCTGCTAACTCCCTCCCCTGCACACTCCTAGAGCATTTCCCAAAGCTTGTTTACTGGGCTGAATCTGACCTGGCTGAGCTCCTTGAGGACAGAGCTCCAGCCTTATTTATTTTCAGTCCTTAGGGTGCGGCTCAGGGAATATGAGAAGGTGGAGGGAGGGAGAAAAGGAGGAAGGAAGGAAGGAAACAGAAGGAAGAAAAACAGGCAGGAAAGAAGAAAGGAAGGAAGAAAAAGATAAGTCAAGCAAAGATACTGGGGGACAACTCATCCATCCATCCATCCATTCCACAAATGTCTATCGAGTTCCTATCAGGCACCGTGCTAGGCACTAAGGATAAAACAGTTCACAAGCTGAAGACACCGAGGCTGACCCTCAGCATTTCCAGGTGACTTTGGCGTGTGCACATGTGAGTGTGTGTGTGCACATGCGAGTGCGTGTGTGCACTTGCAAGCCGTTCTGTCTGCAAGGGCCGACTGCCGGGGCACCTGTCCTCCCTAGGGCCTGGTGCTTTTAGCGTCTGGCCCCAGCTCCTATTGCAGCCTGAAATTAGGCTGTGACCCACGACAGGGCAGGAATGATTCTCGTCAGCTGAAGCCAGAGCTGGCTGCAGGGCACACCCTGCTTGCTGACCGCCGACACAGGCACCACGCAGCTCGCAGCTTCCCGACAGAGGTGTTAATCTCAAGGGTCTGACATTCCCTCCTGCCCACTGCGGTCCCATCCTCTCAGGTACCAAGATGGTAGGGGGGCGCGGGGAACCGTGGGGAGTGGGCAGAGGGGATGAGCCGATTCCCAGAGCACCTTTCCTCAGCAGAGGAAGGGCCCTGCAGACAGTCTGGGGAGTCGGGTGGCCTCATGGAAGCCTGGATCCCGGATTGGGAGGAGAAGAACTCTAAGCTCTAGGTTACCCCACGTTAAATGGGAAGGGGGTGGCTAGGATTGGAGGTGGGGGTGAGGTAACAGTTCTGCTCAGGACTTCAGGATCTTTTAGGCAGTAGAAAGAAGCAACTTCCTTCTTGCTTCCCTTCCCAGCATCGCGAATTTCTGTAAGGGGAGTGTTGATCAAGAAACAGATCTGCGGACCGTGGAATCCTAAATGGTCACAGAGCATTCCCAATCACCTCGTGCCCCTCTCCCCAAATGCGTGCAGACACATTCATGTTTGCATACAGTTTTAAGGGGGTTGTAGATGCCTTGAAGCCCATCCAGGGATCCCTTTGATTTAGTCCAACCTCCTTATATTATAGAAGGGGAAACTGAGGCACAGAGCTGGAGAGCTACATGTTCACAGTTACAGAGGAAGTTGGGGATATGCATTGGACTCCATGTCGCCCAGCTCAGTGCCCACCGGGCCAGGGCCCCTTGTGGGTGTGGGGGGGATAGATGGAGGCAGATCATTTTCTAAAGGAAGGAGCATGGGAAACCCACAGCAAAGGCGAGGGGATCGGGGTGGGGGTTAGTCAGCCAGGCCTCAAGGGCTGTGCCTGTTCTCCTGGGGGCAAGTTAGGGAACCTGGATTTGGGGCCTACAGAGGTTCTCTGGGGCTTTGGACCACATTTTTATTTATAACTCTCTTCCAAGATTCCTGGAAAGTGCGATGAGATACAAATGGAGGGATGAAGGAGGAGGGAGAGAAGGGGTGAGGGAGAAGAGAGCACCATGGATGGCAGCCCAGGGATGGGGAGACAGGAAGGATGGGTGATGGCTCTCTCCACTTTGTTGGGCCAGCCTGTGCCCTCGAGCCTCAGGGCCAAGCACCAGGGACGGGAAGGGAGCCCCCACCTTGCAGACCCCAGGGTAGCCACAGACTAACCCAAGCTCCCTTGCCCCAGCCTCTCTCAGCCTCTGATTAGTGCTCTCCTGGGTCAGCAGATGACAGTGGAGCCTGAGACCCCGGCCTCCCCCACCCCAGATGTCCCAGGCACCCACTCACCTCTGATAAGGATGCCAGGCCTGGGGAAAGCCCTAGAAACCAGCCCAGAAGACAGTGTGCTTTCCTAGCAATGCAGAAATCTATTCGTGCGACCTTGAGCGCCTTCCTGTCGCTTCCCAGGCCCCAGCTTCCTCTGTACCGAAACCCCAGAGGCCCATTCAGTTCAGATATCTCTTGCTCGTGACGTTGGGGTGGCCAAGGCTGTTCAGGGCTGGAGCGGAACAGGGACATGGAGGAGGTCTGGGGAGCTGGAGGCGGCCTGGAGCATCCTTGGGAATTTCTCCTCCACAGGATGATCCCCAAGGAGCAGAAGGGGCCAGTGATGGCTGCCATGGGGGACCTTGCTGGACCAGGTAAGGTGGGCCCAGCCCAGGGCTTTCCTCAGACCCCATCCTTTCTCGGTCTCAGACTGGCGTCCACTCTGGCCTACTGGCCTCGGGCCTGGGCAGACAGATGTGAGTTCCAGGCCGGCGTGAGGGAGAGCCTGTGGAATCTGCTGCCTGGGCTCGGAAGCTTCCCAAGGCATTGGGAAGGCACTTGCCCTTGTGTCCACAGACCCCGGAGCTGAGGTTGAGTGGCCCAGCCTGGGCCCTGTCCCTGTCCCTGTCCTCAGCCAAGGCTTTACCTACCTCAGCCACAAATTGAGCTCTGAGGGCTCCGGTCCCAGGTTCCGCTCTACCTGTGGCCCAAGCTCCCCACACACTCGTCCTTGATTATTGGGACTCTGAGCCTCCCTAGGGCCTTGGGATGACCCAGGTGGCCCAGCCCCAGGGAGGGGATCAAGGTGGAAGAGCAGACTGCCCAACTGGACTCAAACCATTTTACTTAAAAGCCAACTCATCTAATAAACAAATCGTCTAAAATTCATATTTATCAACTTTATAAAATCTCTTGGTCTAATTTTAGAGTCTGTTCATTTGGTCTACTTTAGAGCATTTCAAATATTTTAAAAATTAATTCAATTAAGTCAGGGCTCTCAAACTTTCATGTGAGTCATAGTGACTTGGTGTAGATTAAAAATACAGATCCCTGGCATCTACCCCAGGGATCCTGACTCAGTGCACCTGGGGTAGGGCCTGTCACTTCGCCTTTTAGACAAGTATCGAGGCGACTCGGGTGCAGTGGACAGTGAGCACCTCGGATAAACGCTGGGCCGAGAGCCCTTCTGCGGTGCGACTCCTTTAGAGTCCTAAGGAGTTGATCATGTTGTGTAACTTTATATGTGAGTCCTCCTTTTAACCTATTTTGTGTATTCTTGCCTCTTTTTGCTGGTGCCAAGTTTCTTTTTCCCCCCATGATTTTGTGTGCTGAAATAAGCAAATTTTGTGAGTATTGATGTTCCAACTGGAAGAGTCAGGAGATGTGTTTTCTTTTCTCTAGTCTAAGTAATTAATTAATTACAGACCCCCAAATATTGATGCACATCATGTATGCCAGACTTGAAGTATCTAATTTGTTGATTACTGCTAAGGGGCCGATTAAAGACCATTTTTAATGAATGAAAAGTAGGAAGAAAAAATAAATCTCACAGTATTACCACCTAGAAACAGCCATTGTAAAGTAATAATAATAAAAACGTTTACCATTATTGCATGTTTACTATGCTTCAGATACTGTAGGAGCTTTTATGCCCTGTTTCGTTTAACCCTCGCAATAGCTCTGTAAGTTAGATGCTAGTACCCCCATTTGGAAATGAGAAGACTGTGGCTCAGAATGGGGGGGGGGTGTCACATCTGGCAGGTAGCAGAGCTGCGACGTGACTCCAGGTCTCTTTGACTCCAGAGCCGTTTCTTTGCTATGTGGTTATACAATAATATAATATAATATTCATACATAAGTTGTTGTTTTTTTTGTTTTT
>VBSM01003214.1:1944233-1957985 GCA_008086735.1 Cheirogaleus medius
GGCCTCCCAGAGTGCTAGGATTACAGGCGTGAGCCACCACGCCCGGCCCATAAGTTTTTTTAAATATCCATTTGCCATTGACTTGGTGTAAATAAAAAAAATAAAAGTCAGACAAAACAGACATGATTGACTTTGAAAGTGGAAGTTCCTCATGATGGAACCATCTGGAGAGAACCACTGTTAACATATTTGTGTAAATTCCTCTTCTGTTCTTATATATATATATTTATAGAAACGCACGTACATGTGGGCTAAATACTATCTGCCGTGCTCTTCAGCTTGGTTTTTTTTTTCATTTAGCAGTATACCATCCTAATATGACTTATGTCACCGCCGCCCTCCCTGCTGCTCTCCGCATGCCATATATATTTAATGACCCCAAATGGTGGCCATGAGGCTTGTCTTAGATGGGATGCTTAGGGGTGGGGCGCAGTGCGTCTTGTGCGAGTGACTTATGAAGGGAGTGCTCTCAGGAGAAGGGAAGTAGGGGACACAGCTTAGAGTGGGGGGGAATCTCTAAGCAAGGCTGTGGGCTCAGCGCAGTCCAGGTTCAGTCTGACCCTGTGGGGGGCTCTCGAGCACGAATTGCTCCACGGAATTCGTCCCACCTGCGGCAGCTTGCCTTCCACTGGCGGTTCTCTGCAGAAGGTGGCTGTGGAAACCATTAGCTGCTAATAAAGGGCCTCTGGGCAGCATCCACCGCAAAACTGATTTCCAGTTTTCACAATTTTAAACCCCACTGCAATACACATCCTTGTACATATACCTCTGGACATATTTATTCAACTTTTTCCCCAAGAATAAATTCCTCGAAATAGAATTACTTAGTCAAATAGGTTTTATCTGTTTTTTAAAAATATAGCACTCAATTTATCTGCATAGTATCTGAGACTATGATGCTGGGGCCCTTTATTATGTATTTAGGTATAAATATTCTTTTATATTTTTAAGTAGGCAATACGCTTTCTTGTTAAAAACACTAGCAACAAAACAGTGTAAATAATTTCCAGCCTCCCTCCTTCCTATGTCCCATAAATAGTCACTGCTAATATTTTGCAGGTCTCCTTGGAGAGTTTTCAATGCATGTACAAACGTATACCAATTTTTTAATATATAAATGGGATCTTAGAATACATATTCTTCTGAAACTTACTTTTCTCCCCAATTAACCTACAGTGGATTTCTTTGTGATTCTGGCATATACCTCTTTAGATATTTGTTGGAAGAATGAAAAAACCCAACCTCCTGTTTTAAACGGCTGTTCAGGATTCCATGAATAGAGTGACTCACGGCACCTGAGCAACCTTCAGTGCTGCCACATCCATCTCCCTAGTCCATTCGCCCTCCCATGCCACTCTCTTAGATGACTTTTGGCCACCCGCTCCTCTCTCCTCAAACCTCAATACTCCTCGCACGTCCTCATTCTCAGCTAATGACCTTGCTTATTTCCCTGAGAAAAATGAAGTAACTAGAAGAGAACTTCTGCAAGACCCTCCACCACATCTATCTGCTTCCTTGTATCTGTGCCTGTGTTTGCGGTTTTCCTTCTTGATATGGTGGATGAACGTTCCTCACGTCTGTCTGGTGCCAGCCCCTTCTGGCTGGGCACGGTCTACCCTGCCCTCCCTCGCTCATGCTCAAGGACACTCCTTCAGCAATTCTCCTTGTCAAATGTTCCCATCAGCTAACACACATGCTCTTATTTCTCCCTCTTTACAAACAAACAGACCCCTCTTAAGTCCATAGCTGCCTGCAGCTTCAGTCCTTCAAAGCAGGGGTCCCCACCTATGGTGAGTTGTATAATTATTTCGTTATATATTACAATGTAATAATAATAGAAATCAAGTGCACAGTATATGTAATGCATTTGAATCATCCCGAAACCATCCTCCAAACCCCTGTCCATGGAAAAATTGTCTTCCATGAAAATGAACCCTGGTGCCAAAAAGGTTGGGGACATCTGCTTTAAAGCACAACTCCTGCAAGCAGTTGTCTATATTTTTCTTCCTACCTTCTCTTTCTCTCTTTTTAACATTTTCTTATGTCAATTTCCAAACATACACAAAGTACAAAGTACAAATCCCCACAGCTCTTCCTTTATTCCTAAATTCCAAGGGTAATACCCAAGAGCATGTCATTTCGTCCCCCCAAATCTTCAGAATGCATCAAAAATAAATAATAAGAAGGACATTTCCTTACATGCCACAAAGACATTAGCACACTGAACAAAACTAGCAGTAATGATTTAATACCATTTAATAAGCAGTCCCGTATTCAACTTTCTCCAATTTTCTAGTTTGTTTTAATCAGGATCCAAACAAGGGCCATAGTTTTTATTTGGTTGCTATGGCTCTTAAATCTCCTTTCATCTAAAACAATCTCTGCTCCCCTTTTATCCATGTCATTCACTTGTTTTTAAAACCAGGCCAGTTGTCTTTAGAATGTCTTGCCTCCTGGATTAAGCTCATTGCTTCCTCGCCGTGTGGCTGAGATTGTTCCTCTGTCCATTTTCTGTTGAACCCTCTCCAGTCAGACTTTCACACCCCAACGCTCCCTGGAAACTGCTTTACTGAAGATTACCAATGACTCATGTTACTTAATAGAATAGGCAACTTTCAGCGCTCATCTTACTGGACATATGAGCAGCGTTGGACTCCCTTGGTCTCTCCATCACCCCCGAAATGCTTTCATCATTCGTTCCCAGGACACTGACCTCTTCAGTGTCCTCCTACCTCACTGGCTGCTCCTTCCCAGGCTCCTGGCCTGGATCATCTAAATGTCGGAGGCTGCAGGGCTCAGGCTGTGGCTGTCTTCACCTCTTCTCATTTCTTCACGTCTCAGCCAGCCTCCCAGTGCAAATACCATTATGCAGCTGGAGCAGGAAGCTAAGCGTATGTGATTTTAGCCTTGGACAACGCAGGCGGTGCTGCCCACACGGAACTCTCGCCTGCCAAGGTCCTCACCATTCTGTCCCTCCTGTCCTCCAAAAGGCTTCCCTTGGTCAAATGTAAAAACATGCATTTTGCTGGGGGAGAAGCACAAAGGATAGGGATGGGTTCTAAGCTACTAAGGGCAGTCATCAAGTCCAGAGATCCTCTAAACAACTGTAAGGACTAGTTCTAACTATGAGATAAGAATTCAATATAATGTTCTTCCCTGAAAAACAACAACAACTGGCCAGGCGCGGTGGCTCACGCCTGTAATCCTAGCACTCCGGGAGGCTGAGGCGGGTGGATCGCTCAAGGTCAGGAGTTCGAAACCAGCCTGAGCAAGATCGAGACCTCGTCTCTACTAAAAATAGAAAGAAATTAATTGGCCAACTAAAAATGTATAGAAAAAATTAGCCAGGCATGGTGGTGCATGCCTATAGTCCCAGCTACTAGGGAGGCTGAGGCAGGAGGATCCCTTGAGCCCAGGAGTTTGAGGTTGCTGTGAGCTAGGCTGATGCCATGGCACTCTAGCCCAGGCAAGAGAGTGAGACTCTGTCTCAAAAACAACAATAACAACAACAACAAATTCCATTTATAAACTCACGATGCCCAAATTTTTATCTCCAGCCTAGTTTTCTCTCGTAACCACCAGGTGCGCCACCCAGCTCCCCGCAGCCTCTCCACCTGCGTGTGTCCGCGGCGTCCCAAACCCAACATGCCCAATGTGGGAGACGATGAGGAGCGTTCGAATAAGGACTGCACGTTAGATAAAACAAAAATTTGTTCACTTGGAAAGCTGAAGATCTTTAGTAATATTTTTTTTTTTTTATTTTATTTTTTTTTTTTAGAGACGGGGTCTCGCTCTTGGTCAGGCTGGTTTCGAACTCCTGACCTTGAGCTATCCACCCGCCTCGGCCTCCCAGAGTGCTAGGATTACAGGCGTGAGCCACCGCGCCCGGCGATCTTTAGTAATATTAATAAAAACAAGCTACAAAGCACATATGCTATGATTTCATTTTGGTTAAAAACTCATAGTCATTGAAAAAGATATGAAAGGACATACACTAAGGCGTTAATAGTAGCGATCTCTGGTTGAGAAATAATTGTATTTTTCTCTTTTCTTTCCATCTGTATTTTCTGACTTTCCTCAATGGACCTATATGCTGTTTTTATACTAATAAAGACTATTTTAAAACTAAAAGAACACGTCTAAAACGGAACTCCCGATCTTTCCCCAAACTTTCTCCTCCCTCAGGCTTCGTCTCAGTGAGTGGCTGCTCCGTCCTTCCAGTGGCTCAGGCCAGACACCTTGCAGTCACCCTCTACTCCTCGTCTCTCTCGTATCCCATTCTCATGGCTTGGCTTTAACGATGTCTGGAATCTGATCATTTCTCACTACCTCCACCACTGAGGGCGAAGAGCCACACAGGGAATTCATGGAATAAATGCAAATTGCCAAAGAACTTCTGAGTATCAAACACATGCAAATTCAACTCTGAGGTGTCATTTTTGCTTATCAGATGGGCAAAGATTCCAAAAAATGGTGACACTCAGCGTGGGCAAGTGTGGGGAAAAAGTGCATAAGGCATTCTTACACACAACGTGGGACGCTGTGACGAGGCGCCTCGGGGTTTGGGTGGTGAGAGCCCGCTCTGGCCTCTCCCGGCAGTGCCTTCGTTGGACCTGGGTAAGAAGCTGAGCGTGCCCCAGGACCTGATGATGGAGGAGCTGTCCCTGCGCAACAACCGAGGGTCCCTCCTCTTCCAGAAGAGGCAGCGCCGTGTGCAGAAGTTCACCTTTGAGTTGGCGGAAAGTCAGCGGTCGGTGAGTAAGCCTCCATTGTGCTCTTGGGGAAACTGAGGCCCAGAGAGAGCCATTGGTTAGCCTAAAGCCCAACAGCGAGCCAGGCTGAGGACTATGATGTTTCTGGCAGATTGAGCCCCTGATTTGCTGCGTGAAGGGACTCGGGCACCCACAGAACAAGCTAAAGACTAGTCATGTACTCTGGGCTAAATCTAGGCAAGCAGGATCTAGTTCAGACTTGAACTTTTTCTAAGACGGAAAATGCAGAATGTCTTTTTTTCTTCTTCCCACTGGAAGAAGGAAAAGCCGGGGAACAATCTGCTGGTAGAGAAAGACGCAAGAATGGTTTCTCCCAGGCTTCAGAAAAGCAGCGAGAGGGCAGCTTCAGATACTTCCAATGAAGTCAGGGATATTCCGTTCATACCCCACTTAATTTCTGGGCTAGACAGGAAGCAACTGAGAGAGTGATGTGGCAGAAGAATAAAGATGGCAAAACACCCACCTTTGCTATGTGCCTAAGGCACTGCTAGCTAACCACTTTACACCTATCATCTCATTTAACACTCATAGAACCCTACGAGATAGATATCATCATCATCACCATCATCATCATCATCATATAGAGAAAGAAACTGAGGCTCAGGGAAGTTAAGTATCTTGCCCAGACTCAGTATTATTATACAAAAGCAATTAACATATAGAGAGTATTTCTCTGTCCCACACATTGGGCGTAACGCTGCAAACTATTAACTCATCCTTCCAACATCCCTTGGAAATGGGCGCTAGGATTTTGTCTTTCTCCCTTTTTTGGTGGAGGGAGAGCCCTGCCCCCTGCCCCCTGACCCCTGATCCTCCCTGCGGTGTTTGCCCCTCCCCGCCAGATACTGGCCGGAAGCGCCAAAGGGAAGGTGACCAGAGCAGCGGCGGCGCTGGAGCCTGGGACGGTGAGCGTGGAGGCAGACCCCACCCGAGGGGAAGCGCGGGAGAAGGGGCGGGCGGCTCCAGGGCGGCCACCCTCGGCCTCTGAGCGCCCGCCCCTATGCCCAGGTTGCCAATGGCCCCGAGGGGCAGAGCTACCGCTCGGAGCTCCACATCTTGCCCGCCTCGTCCGGGGGTCCCGAGGACGCCCACTTTGCAGCTGCCCCGGCGGGGTGCACCCGCAGCCCCAGCGCGCTGGCGCCAGGTGCGTGGCCTCTCGGGACTGGGGACCAGGGCTGGGGACCTGGGAGCGTGGGTGCGCTTGAACACCGGGGAAGGAAGAGCTCTCAGAGAGCGGCTAGTCCACCACCCCTTTCCCAACACACGCACACACACACCCCGATTCACAGACCAACACACCAGCCCAGAGAAGCGCAGCGACGCGCCCAGGGTCACGCAGCAAGTCAGAGTCCGAGCCAAGACTAGAACCCGCGCCCCGAACTCGCTGTTCCGTTGCTCCAGTCCTCCTTGTGTCCTGGGATGGGGAAGGGTCCCCTTTGCTGGAGTGACTTTGGCATCCCCTCCCCTACTCCTCTTTCCTAACTCCGATGTTTCCTCCCCCAACCACATCCCCCAACCACGTCCACGGGGTGGGGGCGGGGGTGGGGTGGGAGAGGGGGCCGAGGGGGACACCGCAGAGGGGCCCGGGTCCTCCAGCTCCCAAAGCCCGCTGCTGCTCCCCCAGGCTACGCTGAGCCGCTGAAAGGCGTCCCTCGGGAGAAGTTCAACCACACCGCCATCCCCAAGGGCTACCGCTGCCCGTGGCAAGAGTTCATCAGCTACCGGGACTACCAGAGCAATGGCCCGAGTCACACCCCCAGCCCCGCGGACTACCGAAATTTCAACAAGTAAGGCCGGGCAGGCAGCTGGGACAGAGACCGAAAGGGCAGGACGTAGGCCCCCAGTCACAGCCACAGCGGTAGCCCGCATTCCTGAGCACTTTGTAGATGCCAGGCTGCATCCTGAGGGCTTCCTATACATTTACCGAGCTCTTGCTAGAACCTGAACCCCGTAGGTGCTCAATAAATGTAGGAGGAATGACCTGCGAATGTGCCACACATCTTGTTGGATCCTCTCCACCAGAGCCTGGGGCTGGCAGGCCCTAGCTGCAGTTTTTCCTCTTCTGCACATGAAGAGGCCGAGTCTCAGGAACACGAACACCTGCCCAAAGTCGCAGAACAAGGAAGCAGCAGTAGGGCTGGAGTCAAGTCTGGGTTTGTCCGACTCCAGAGCCCAATGTCCTGTTCTCCATAACTGCTGTGTGCCACCTCTTTGATGGACATCTAGGTTTGTGTCCTTCTCTGAGGGGTCCCCAGATCTTACCAGTTCTAAGCCAGCCTGGTCTTTCCTTACTTTCACCAGTGGTCTTCCCCGAAGCAAGGAGTAGCAGTGAGACACTGGACGCCAGAAGTGAGGGCCACAGAGAAGAGGCTTAGGCTAGATTAGCACATGGGGCCTTCACCTGGGCTTAAATGCAGACTCCAGGCCTAGCTGTGTGACCTTGGGCAAGTGACTTAACCTCTCCGAGCCTTCTTTGCTCCACCTGTAAAATGAGGCTTTTAATCTTATAACTACTTTATAAGATTGCTGTAGGGATGACATGAGAAGCCGTAGGCCATTTCCGGGAAGTATAAGCTCTCAATAAGCAGTAGCTATTATTATTTACAGGCTGAAATGATGATTAGAAAAGCTAACAGAGGAGAACGTGAAAGGGATAAATTTAACATTCTGCACTGGGGTCCCCCAAACAAACCCTGGGAGTGAAGACGGGAGCTTGGCACTGGGGGAAGGCCTTGGGCTGGGGGATACATTTTAACTGCAGTTGGCTTCCTCTGACCGATGCTATTTCTGAACGTGCTCCTCTGGCTGGCTGCTTTAAGTGAGGAAAAGGGGAGTCCACAGAGAGGAGGCCACGGTCCAGCTCTTCTGGCACCTGCTCAGACCACACGGGGAGACTGTGTCTGTCTGTCCGAGACAGGTGGGTGGGCGCCAGGGCTGGCGAGGCTTGGGGACCAGGCCTTTTGAGGAAGGGCCGACGGCACTGGGGACGATTGGCCTTGCAGAGAGGTGGCTCAAGAGAGACATAAGTGCCCTGGCATGGCGGAATACCAGGGAGGGCCCTGCAGGCACCGTGTGAGCCACAAGCTGCTGGCAGACACCCTGGAGGCCCCGCCGGCCAGGACTGCCCTGTCTCCTCTGCGTCCGCAGACCCTGCCCGCCCAGCTATTTTGAACCCTCAGCAGACACTCCGTCCTGGCAGGCAGCTCCAGGCTGGCTGAGTCAGGCTGTATCTCCCGCCCTCACACCTCTGATGTGACAGGCTGAGGCACACTCCCACCAGCAGAAGGAGGGCCTTCGGGAGCCCTGAGCTCTTCTGGGGCAGAAAGAGCAACTGAGGCATAGAGAAGAGAAACAGCAGTTTGGGTAGCCAAGCTGCGCTTGGAATGCAGGGCTCTGGGATCCCAGTCAAGGGCCTGACCGTGAGGCCTGCTTGGCTGGGACACTGCCCAGCCTGTTCCCTCGAGGCCTGGCTGTCGCCGCGGCAGCTGGGGTGGTCCAGGCAGAAATGGTTTCCTGGCCGGAGCCCAGGCCCTGGCTCAAGGTTTGCCTTTCCACCCTAGAGGCGAGTCCTTGCTTCTTCCCACTGGTCCCAGGCTGCGGGGAAAAAACCCGACGCAAGCAATGTTTTTATTTTTCTTACAATTAAGAAATAGTATTAAAATCACACATATAGATTCTTTTTTTAAAAATTAGGCAAATACAAATGAAAGTAGGGCCTTTTTGTTTCCCATCCTCCAATCCCGATTGCCTTCCCAAAGGTGGCACTGTTGTCGAGTTGGCCTGTTATGTTCTTAGAACATTTTGTACTGGCAGCTGCATGCCTATAGGCTGCGGTCCCCAACCCCGGGGCCACAGCCCAGTACCCATCCGTGTACCTCCTCCCCTACCCACGACTCCCTACCCTTCCACCCCCAGTCCATGGAAAAATTGTCTTCCATGAAACTGGTCCCTGTTGCCAAAAAGGTTAGGCACTGCTGCCTATAGGTGATAAGGCATTGTTGTGTGTGTATGTGTGTTTGTGTGTATTTGTTTTTTTCTTAGAGACAGGATCTTACTCTGTCCCTGGGCTAGAGTGCAGTGGTGTCATCATAGCTCACTGCAACCTCAAAGTCCTGGCTCCAGCGATCCTCCTGCCCCAGCCTCCCGAGTAGCTGGGACTGCAGGAGTGCACCATGATGCCTGGCTAATTTTTCTAGTTTTTTGTAGAGACGGGGTCTTGCTCTTGCTCAGGCTGGTCTTGAACTCCTGGCCTCAAGCGATCCTCTCGCTTCGGCCTCCCAGAGTGCTAGGATTACAGGCGTGAGTCACTGTGCCCAGCCAATGTGTGTGTTTTAATACTTTCATTCTGTGTTTTAATAATTTCATTCTGTAACTTGCTTTTTTCACTCCACATTATGCTTTGGAAATCTACCATACGAATATATAGAGATCTACTTCCGTTAAAGCTGCTATGTAGCATTTTGTCGTGTGAATATGCTATATCTGACTTGCCCGTTCCTCTGCCAGTGGACTTATGGGTCATTTCTGGCTTGTCACTAGTGTGCCGCTCATGCTTGCTTCCTTGTGCATACATGCGTGTGCTTCCCTAAGCCATGTGCTGGGTGACAGAGTTCACACATCTCCAGGTTAAAAGGTCCTGCCGAGTTGTCCCCCAGGGTAGCAGCAGTACTTTACAGTTGACCCTCGGACCAGCAGCACAGGGATGAAACCTTGCCCCCACCCCCTCACCAACTTTGCCCCATTATCAAACTGTTTCACTGTGCCAGTCCCATGGGGGGATGCTTGTTGTTCTGAGGGGAGGCGAGGAGAAGAAGGAAAAACCCTACGTCCAAATCTGCTCCCTTCTGGAGCTTCCTTAGGGGAGCCCAGAGTTTTGCCTAGGAAGAGCTAATTCTAATTCCAAAAACGTCAATGAGCCATCCCCACTAGGGGCAGACTTGGGAATGGGCAGAGCTGGAGAAACCTGGTCAAGATGGTACAGAATCTTGCTGTAGAGAAAGGGAAACTGAGGCCCGAGAGAGGCAGGGAGGGGCCCACACATGGTGGCCTGCATGTCAGTGTTCTGCCTTCCCTCTCCCGCACAGCCTCCCTCTCCTGCTGCTCTCTTTCCTCAGGACCCCGATGCCATTCGGAGGACCGTTCGTGGGGGACACCATTCCCAGGGCAGGCACCCCCTTCATCCCGGAGCTCCTCAGTGGCTTGGAACTCCTCCGCCTCAGACCCAGCTTCAACAGAGTGGCCCAGGGCTGGGTCCGTAACCTGCCGGAGTCTGAGGAGCTGTAGCGCCAGCCTGAATCTTCAGTTCTCCAGCCTCAGGGTTCTGGCACCATCTGGAGCCAACTTGTGGACAGTACTTCACAGTCTAGGAAGGGCCTTGGCTCTCAAAACCTTGTTGCAAATGGCCTCAAAGGCCTCAAAGTTGAGTAGTCCCCCAAGTGAGTGTGCTTCGAAATTACTTGGGAATGTTGTTCCTAATGCAGATTCTGACCTGCCCCAGACTTGCAGTCTCTATTAAGGACAGTACCCCAGGTGATTCCTGTGTAACTTGTCCGTGGTTTGTGTCTTTAGGAATCCCGCAGCTGACACTCCCCCAGCGACAGGGTGCTCACCGGCAGCCCATCTTTATGTGAATAACTCTGATGGTTAGAAAGATATTCTAGTATTAGACCTCTAACATGCAGTTGGTCTTCATCTATTCATGCTCTACACATTTAGTAAGCACTGATTGAGTGCTAGACACTGTGCCAGGCCCAGGCCCCGGGGAGGAAAAGATAGTAGGGAAGACAGATTTGTAAAGCAGGAAGTCATCTTATTTTCCCTAAAGCTTGTTGATTGGCAACCGAGGAGCACAGTGCCATGGGGCAGAGGAAGGGGTCCCTAACTCTAGGTGTGGGGTGGGGTTCCAGCAACTTCCCAGAGGATCTGAGCAGGAGTGAGTCCAATAGGAGAAGAGGGTGCGGCGGGCAGAGCATTCCTGGAGAGTGGACCGGTACGTGCAAAGGTGTGGAAGTGAGTGCGGGCGTGGGGTGTTCTGGAGAAGGGAGAAGGCTGTGTTAGAGGAGTCGGTGAGGGCCAGGGCGAGTGGGCTTTACTAAGGTAATGGGGACGGTTTTAGCGATGGGTCTTGCTGGTTGCTGTGTGGGGCACAGATTGGAGAGGAATAACGCCAGAGGCCGGAACGTCTGCAAGGGATGAGGCCATGGGGCTGGACAGAGGGGCCACCCTCCGGGCAGTTACAGGACAGGTGCAAAGTGGCGCACTTATTCAGACTTCTTTCCACCCTCCATTCTGGGCAGGCCCCTTAGTTCCAGTGATGATGGTGGCGACGATGATGGTGGTGGTGGTAACAGCTGCTTTCTATTTAGGGCTGGTAGTAGGTTCTCTACCTATCTTATTTCTAATTCTCAGTGCAACCTTGAGAGGAAGCTATTTTACAGATGTGGATATCCAGGCTCAAAAGGGAGACGTGACCTGTCCAGGGCTAGGGTCAAAATGGGACTGTGTCTGACTCCAGTGGCTGTCTCTGCACTGCACTGGGTAGGCGGGCCCGTGCCCACTCACGGGGTTTAGAAGTCAGGAGCGCAGGCCGGGGGGCCAGACTGGATGGGATGGGGCGTGACTCTGCCGCTGCCACCATGTGGGCTGGAGTGAGTCATTGCACATCTCTGGATGGCACATTTCTCCATTTGTGGGATGAAGACAAGTCTGGAGTATCCTTTATATAAGAGTTGTTGAGAGCACAATGCAGGGCACATTTATTATACTAAGGGCAAGAGCAGCTGCTGCTCTTGGCTGTAAAAGCTGTCTTTGCCATGGGTGCGGCTTGCGAAGCAGGCTGCCGGGTGTCACTGGGTACACAGCCGAAGCCTGCAGGAAAGCCTCTGGCCACAGTTGGGCTCCCTGTGGGCGTGAATCACCTCCTGCCTCCCTCTGTCTCCTCCCTGATTTGCTCTCTGGGAGACAGGGAGATGAGGAAGTTCTCCTCGGGGTGGGTGGGATAGCGGTTGCCTTTTCCTTTTGCTCTGGACTTTCACTCCCCTTCTGGGTACCAAGAGACCAGCAGCCTGACTCTTAGAATTGCTGCCATCCGCGTGTTCTCCTGAATTTGGGGCCTGCCTTTAAAGCCCCCATGGGCCTTCCCTGAGCTGGAGACCAACACTAAAGTGTCTGAAGAATAGAAGAAGGACTCGGCCTGCCTTGGGTTGTCGCCGTGCTCTGGGAGGTAACCGCGGCTGCCAGGTGCGGAAGGGAGCCTGGAGGGGACACTGCTGCACCCAAAGCGGATCCTTATTTCCTTCTTCTTCTGATGTGACTTTTGCTGATGTTGTGAAAAAGAAAAAAAAATGCTTATTGTAAAAATAAAAAATAACAAACAAGAAACAAAATGCGAAGGTACCTGCCCATATAATCCCTCCCGTGCACATACACACACCTGCCCACCCTCCTGCTTTCTATCCCATTCCCACATTCCAGAGGGAACCACTGGTGACAGTTGCTCCTTCTAGAATGCTAGAATTATTTGGATAAATATGTATGTGTGTATATAGATGCATAGGTATACATGCAATTCTTTGTCTTAAGGGAATTATACAATATGTATTGTTTTGTATCTTGCTGCTTTATTCAACAACAAATTTGCATCCTGAAAAAGCAAGTCATTAACCTTTTGTGTGGTTTAGGGGCCTAACAAGTCCTTCCTATAAAACTCTATACTTTTGCCTGTTTTTGTTCTTTCTATAAATTAAATCATACAGCGATATGGAAATGAAAAGGACTAAGAATAGTCAAAATATTGAGAAACCTGACATTAAACATAGCAACGATGAACATGAATGAACTACATTTCATGCAACAGTGTGGTTGCATCTCAGAAACATAATGGTAAGCAAAGGAAGGCAGATAAACACAAATATGTTTCCTGATGCAAGGAAAGACTTCATATAAAAGTCAGAGTAGCGAAAACTTGGGAGGTGAGAAGGGTTTGTGAATGTGAAGGGCACATAAAATGCTTCTAGGGCAACTCGAAAAATTCGATTTCTAGGTCTGGGAATGGCAAAAGTTACTTTTCACCAAATGTACCCCAGCTGTGTGCCCTAGAAGATAAGGGAATGGAATTTGGTACGCACGTGAGAGTTTTTGCCAAAACCTAATTGCTTATAATGCTGATCTAAAAAAGACGAATTACTTTAAAAAACAAACAAAAAAAAGATGAATTGAGCACTTATTCTATACTTCAATTTTTTATGTTGGTTTGTGTTTTTAAAAAATCCATAACCAAAGCACAGATATTACAATCTCTTTTCCAAAAAAGAATGCACGGATAGTCATATATTTATGTATGTCTGCACATGTAGAGATATAAATCATTGAACCTAGCAGTTATTAAAATGCTACATATAAGATTCACATCTCATTCACAAATAGGCTGAAAATCCTTTACATGCTCAAAAGTAGGCAAACAAACACCCAAAAGGGTGCAAAAATACTTGAGAGTACCCTACATTGCTTCACATTTGGTATTACTAGCAATAAAATGAAATTTCCAAGTGTTTCTAATTTTTAAATCTTTTTTAAAAGGCAGATGAAACTGTGTAGAGAAAAACAAATTCTGCAAAGAAGCTAAAACAGGGTGTCATATGGGCATATCTAGCTCAGAAATACACATTTTAGATAAGTGACTTGAATTCATCTTCAGGAAAAATGGATTTATGATAAATTTGCCAGTTTCCTTTTAAGATGACTTGTATAAGGATGACTTTAAAATTCTATGCATTTTTGTTTTAGAGACAGGGTCTTGCTATATTACCCAGGCTGGAGTGCAAAAGCTATTCACAGGTGCACATCATATAGCACATTTCCAGCCCAGAACGCCTTGCCTTAAGCACTCCTCCTGCCCCCGCCTCCCAAGTAGCTGGGACTCTACGGATAGACACAGGAACAGCACTCACCTGGATCTTTTTTTTTTTTTTTTTTTTTTTTT